>OMNS01030867.1:0-17093 GCA_900303225.1 Laemonema laureysi | reverse complement strand
ACACACACACTCACTGATGGAGAGACTGAAAAGGAAAGACAGAGAGAGATGTGGGGAGATAGCGTCAGGAAGGAGAGTGGCCCGGCGGCGGCTGCCACGTGTTCGGTTCTGCTCTGTATCCACTGCGTCCGCGGAAGTGTGGCTTGGCTGTCGGGGTGTACGGTTACGCTGCCATGAGGCCAATGATATACGACGTTGTTGAGACCAGTGTCAATAGGGCGTGACCCATGATGTGCCGTTCACCTTGTCGCTGGGTTCTCAAGTTGACAAGAGTTTTCAGTGGCAGACCAAGTTACCAAATCCACATAATGAGATTGCCCCCCCCCCCAAGCGCCGGGGGCAACGGGGAGGCCTGCATCTGCCGTCTCCCTGCATATGAACACATCTGCGTGCATCTGGCACCTCCAGCAATGTAAACCGTGATCTCTTATTACATCGATGTGTGACGGAACACAATATGTCTGCAGGGGCCGTGTATAAGTGCAACTTTATAACGTCTGTTTGACATTTATGGCTTGGAAACAATGTGATTCTGATACGTACATGCGAGGCGCACGCTCTGTTCATACGTAGCATGATCATGAATTGCTACACTCATGTATTTTCAAAGACCTGGGCAGCTTAAGCGACAAACCATAACTTTTGTTATATTTTGTTTTTTTTTTTCCTTCTCCAATGTCTGTACCAGAGAGAGCAGAGAGGCTGAGGGAGGCAGAGGAGCGGGCCAGGAAGAGACCCCGCGTCTACAAGGAGCCGAAAAGTAAAGTCCAACCCTCCCCGTTCTGAACTCTCCAACTCTAGTGTTAAGCCTTGAGCTAGCCTACATTAACTGCTTCCCCCACATGGCAGAATGCCCTCCCCTGGGGATGGAGTCCCATAAGATCGAGCCAGACCAGATAATGGTTTCCTCCGTCTCCCAGTACCGCTTTGCAGCTCAGAGGGCACGCCTCAACATGCAGGTAGACACACGCACACAAATAGACATGCAAGGGCACACGCACACAAAGAAGCGCAAGCGCGCACGCGCACACACACACACACACACACACACACACACACAGAGAAGGCTCCCCTGGCTGTGAATATATGATGTACGCTACAGCCGTCACTTTACTACCAGAGCTTGCAATTTATACTAACTACAGTCTGGAAAATAATAACCATGATGCGTAATGTCTGCGACCTCTTCCGCTTTGGCAGTCAGTCCAGTCAGTTTATATCAGAATTCATTCAGACTTGACTTTTTCTGAAAGAGATATTTTCCTTCACAAACCTCTCCTAATCAGGCGGAGTGCTCTTGCTCTGTGACTTTAAATCACATTTGATACAGGTTGCTACTAGTTAAACATCCTCCCACCAAAAATGCATGTTTTACAGAAAGGTTTAACATAGGACTCACCCAAAGCTCTAGGTCTTGTTTTAAAGTTGATTCATACGTACGTTTGACACTGGAAACCGATCTTACTTGGTCGGCCCCCGTATTTTGAGTTAAACATCTGGATTTGCTTTTTCAAAAACTTCAAAAATCAGAACCTGTTGTACTCTTCTGAACCAGGCTGGAATTTTCTTCCACCGTTAAGATCAGCCCATCGTGTTTTTATCTTTTACCTTTATTTTTTTATCTTTATTTTACAGAGCTGGTCTTCTTGTGTGTAGTTACTCTCTAACTTGGATTGGAACAGAGCCCGAGGAGCTCAAGCCTCAGAAGGTTGAAGGACGTTGTGTCACAAAAGTTAAAACAACCCGTTACTTGTAGGGTGGTCTCACTGTTGCCTTTTAAATACCACTGTAACCGTCCCTTGGAGTGTGTAACTCAAAAACATAAATAGCCAACTATATCAGGGGCAACGTGGGAGCTCTGTACCATAAAGCTTACACTTCTAAACAGCTTAGTGCTACTGATGTATGGAGTCGCTAAGCACACCAAGCAAACTGAAAGGTCAAACCGTTATATATATATCGTATTGTTTATCTCTAAATCCCATCTTTCTCAAAGCTATATGCTTTGTTCCAAACTGTCAATGTATTCTGTAAGTGTACTGTTCTGTGTCGCTGCAACTCTCATGTTTTCCCCGCAGGGCTCAGACGACGAGGACAGCATGAGGGGGGGTGCGTGGTGCGCCAACGCAGAGGACAAGGACCACTGGCTGGAAGTTGACGCCCGCAAGGATACCGAGTTCACCGGCGTCATAACCCAGGGTCGAGACTCCCAGAACGAGTAAGCAGGAGGAAAAACACGCACACACACAGTTTACTCCTAACCCTGGTGTGTTTGTGACTGTGGTTCTAACACCTCTTCATCAGCACCGACTACGTGATGTCCTACTACCTGGCCTTCAGCAACGACAGCAGAGAGTGGACCAACATTCACGATGGATACTCTGACTGGGTGAGTTCTATGTACTGCACCCAATTAGAGCCATAGGATAGACTAGTGGTTTGACTCCCTTCCGGAAGGTTCCGGGTTCGAACCTTAATGTCTACAGGCTCCTGTGCGTATTCTTGAGCAAAATGCCTACCTGCTCCTAAATGACCTGCATATGAATTATATATAATTGTGTACTTTTCTATGTAGAAAATACTTTTCACTAATGACAACAATGACGCCAATGATACACAGAACATTTGTGGCACACCCAAAAGGCAATGAATTCCCTGAATTTCATGAAATAGTAGTTAGCTATACAAAGGCGATGAGCTCTGATATACACATAACATGATCAGCCAATGGATTTTATTGTTCAATCAAAAAATATATCAGTCTGACAATAAACAATCTGCAAACTGGTAACATCTATGCAGGCAATACCTTTGGGGCCCCACTGCACTGGGGTAGCTTTTTTTCTCTGTTATGTGTCTTACACAGTACCTGCGCCGCTCCTCAAATACCCTGATACATCTTGCTTATTTCTACTTCGCTCTGGTTTCTCTCTCCCCGTCTCTGCAGCTGTTCTTTGGAAACAGTGATAAGGACACTCCAGTGATGAACCAGCTGGCGGTGCCCGTGCTCGCCCGTTATATCAGGATCATCCCGCAGAGCTGGAACGGCAGTCTGTGTATGAGGGCCGAGGTGCTCGGCTGCCCCCTGCCTGGTAAGTTGTGCAATTACACCCAAACGCACAATTGCATGATCCCGCGTATATTAAAACTACTTTTTCTCTGTGGCCCTTCACAGATCCGGAGAGAGCCCGGTACATTCAAAACGAAGTGACTCCAGTGGACTACCTGAAATTCAAACACCACAGCTATTCTGACATGGTGTTGGTGAGTAGCCAAGTCCTGCATAGTAGTGTCCCTGTGTTGCTTAGCGCATTGAATAAATGTATCATTTAAGCTTTCCACAATCATGCCACACTGAACACCAGCGGCAAAAACATTGACATGCAGCTACACCAGGGCTCAAAGGTCTTACTGTCTATACAGTCAAGTGAGGAGAAATCCCCGCTTCATACCTCAACATTGTGTGCTACAGGTTTAGATACCTGCACATCATTCATTCAAATTAACTTGCGGTTCAACTGTACACAATCTGAACCCATCCATCATTTGACTTGTTTAGCTGATGAAGTCCGTGAACGACGAATGCCCCAACATCACCAGTATCTACAGCCTGGGCCTCAGCTCCAAGGGTCTTGATATTGTCGCCATGGTCATCTCTGGCAACCCCACGGAGCATGAAATAGGTGAGAATGTGTCCGTTTTATCTGATGTACCAAATTCTGTACAGGCCAGAATTTGAGTACAGCCAGTGTGTTTCAGTGTCTCGTTACCTAACCGAGTCTAAAAAAGGAAAACGTTTGCATCAAACTTTCCCCACACATGGGGTGCCTCACACAGTCTACGGTGCCAAACTGCCCTTCAAGTTCTTAAACACCCATGGAAAGTATACAGAACACTCATTTTAAATGGATGCACAACCTGGCCTCCATTCTGTCTAAAAGGTTGGTAGGCAAGCAATGTTAAGCACTATTCATTCATATTCTTGGAGTACTTGCCTCAAAGCATTTTGTAAACAGTTTGAAAGAAAGTGCCTTGGAGCACTGTACTCAACACAATGTCCAATGGCAAGTTTTCAAGCTTAATTATGAATATGGAAGTGCAAAACAATTGGTTAAAAAAATAAGTATTTTATTTATGAAGCAACAAGCTTTAAAAGGTTAAAATATCTGAGGCATTTTGAGTCCTTGATTAAAACCAGTGGGGAAAAGATGAAACCTTAAAGGGGCTGCTTTTCAATCGGCTTCGTATCATTTCAATGTGGGTAGTAAATGCAAATGAACAACGTTTACTTTTCATCCATGTTGCCTGCATCCAGATCTCCCCGCTATTTTAGTCTGCGGGGGGAAGTGTGTGCGCATGTGCATGCGACGACATTGATGCAAAAATGCAAGTCAGTTTCAGCTGGTAAACGTTTGAGAGGATTTTTCATTACCAAATATGAGAGGACATTTGAAAAGCATTTTAAATAATCAGAGCAACTACAAAAAGTAGGGGTTAGTTGGGCAAGTGCTGCATGACCAATTGTAGAAAGCGGTAGCGATAGGAATCAATATTTGTTTTAATACGTTGCTGCCGGCTGCATACGATTAGGAGTTACTGCATCCAAATACTAGTGTTACTAGTACTATTATATAGATACTAGAAGAGAAGACTCTTTAAGCGTTTTATGAAGATTGGGAGGGATTCTGTAATTATTGGATACATTTGACCTCCCTTGGAGGATAAAAAGGATCAATATTTATCACAGTTCTCACCTGGTTCTTTACACCGTGGCCATCCGTCTCATCCATCTTCAGCTGAAAGACAATTTTCATTTAGCGGCCATAAGGGCAGTAATGCACATGCGTAATTTTGTCAGAGTAGAATTGTCATTTGATTTACAAACTCTGTAGGAGAGTTGTTCAAACAGCTCCACTTGGAAGTTCCCTTTACCTTCCAGGAGGGGGCGTTCAGTGGAGTAGCCATCATCAGGACCACCAGTCGATCCAGAGGACCCTCTGGATTAAATATATCAATGATCAAACACCCAGTTACAGACTCAACATGTCACAAAAATGGTATTTACATACTTAGTCGACCCTCGTACAAACAAACATTAACCACATTAGAAAGTAGTGAAACAAATTAAACTGCCCCTGAAGATTACAGATTACACTTTTAGTACGTTGTAAACCGTTCATATTTAAGCATTTTTAACGTCCTTAAATTGTATAATTATATATAAAAGTTACTCACCATAGTAAGTTCACCATTATGAAGGCCAGCATAAGTCATGTCTGGCAAGATGCTTCTGTTGAGTCATGGAAACCTGGCTTAACACAATAAATGTGAACACATTTTATTCTATCCCATGCTTCAGTTAATCCCCTTAGAACGTGGGGGAACTTAACTTGCCTTTGTTGTCAATGTTTGTACAAATCTCCCAATGGACTCTTGGTAAAACACGCAAATGATAGATCAAAATGCAGATGTTTGTCACATTGAAATTTGTCATACTAAAATCAGACAAATGTCCGTGAGGATGTTTAGGTTTGCCAAACCTAAAATAAAACAAAACCAGTATGTGTGTATCAATATTGAAGGCAGTGCATTGGAACAAACCATTTACAAACCATGGGTGCAAAGCTCCCAACACGGCAACAAACCATCATCCATCTGGTACCGAATTGCACCGGATGCATGCCCTTTAACCCAATAGCATTTGTAAACCAAACTAGCCCTCTATCGGTTTAACAACACAAACAGGCATCGTCAATCATAAACAATGGACTGTCAATACACTTTGGCTTGTTGGCCAAATCTTAACACCTACTGGGCAATATTTTATATTACATTTACCATGATAATGGTCAAAAGGTAACCATGTCCCTTTTTTGATTTCAGAAATATATTTAGTTAATGTATTGACCGCACAAACGTCCCAGTTTTTCATTTAAGAAATTTGGTCACCTTAAAGTAGGCCCATGTGTCATGTTTGTGTTTATGTGTATGTTTATGTTTATGTGTGCGTCCCACACAACCACAACAACACGGCTCAACTGATGCCAATAGCCCAAACAAATCCAACCCACTTCAACCAGCTCAAAAAAATCGGGGAAAAAATGTAGTGACTCACTGCGAAGCTCCCCGTTGGAGGCCACATGTGTCAAGATTGTTGAAAACCACTTAAACAAACAAAGCGGCGGGTGCTTTTATAATCCAGTTTGTTGGAGACTTAAAAAAATAAATAAAGTCCAATCTAGACCACACAGTTGCTAAAGCTACGCTAAACCGGAACTCTGTTTTCGCAGTCTGTCGCAAAAAGAAACCTCCACACGTGTGTGCTTTAATATAGAGGTACGGGACACAGGTGAACTTAATTCTAATTACAACGAACGCACTGTGGTTGGCTGATCATTGTGTATTTTTTCTTTGGGTTGCATACGATGTCAACATTATAGCCTATATGCGGATTTGTTACCTTTTAATTTCCAACCCCACAAATATGTGCAATCTGGGTTACATAGGGCTGAATTTGATGCTCAAAGCATCAACCTTGTTCAAATAAAATAACATCATACACATATTTGAAGAGTAGGCTAATCAATGTATGTATTTTGAGTCTTCTTAACTGTGCCTCCATACACAATTCCTGGAATATTTGATGAAAATATAATCGTATGATAAATAATTTCCCATTGATATCCATCTCCTTGGCTGTGATATTGTTTCCATGTATTATCGTTGAAGATTCTTGTCCTTTTCGTCTTTAACAAAACCTTCCAATCAGATTCATGATAGCATTCCAGTGTAGTGACTTTTTCACTACAGGTTAGGGTACACGCCTGCTCTTGTGAACCTCAAACTGTTATTAAATCTGAAACATGCTTCTCTCCTCAGGTGAACCAGAGTTCCGCTTCACGGCAGGTCTCCATGGAAACGAGGTGGTGGGCCGTGAGATGATCCTGCTTCTCATGCAGTACCTGTGCAAGGAGTACAAGGACAGGAACGGCAAGGTCCAGCGGCTTGTGGAGGGAACGCGCATCCACCTGGTTCCCTCACTCAACCCCGATGGACATGAAACAGCCTTTGAAGTGGTCGGTGAACACAATTCATATACACACTTCATCCTCATTATCCAAATATGTGCTGTTGTATTTACTTGGCTAACGTTTGCCTTCACTTGATAACCATCCGTCCTCTGCAGGGGTCCGAGCTAAGTAGCTGGAAGACGGGCCACTACACAGAGGATGGCTATGATATCTTCCAGAACTTCCCAGACCTGAACAACGTTCTGTGGGATGCTCAGGATAAGGGCATGGTACCCAAACTCAGTCCCAATCACCACGTGTCCACACCCGAGAACATGGCAGCAAACGAATCGGTAAAAGATTGTTTGTCTCAATTGATTGGTCAAAAAATATATCCCTGAATATGATCTAAGCATTTGACCTCCTGCTGTGCTGTTCCAGATTGCCATGGAGACCAGAGCCATCATCTCATGGATGGAAAGCCATCCGTTTGTGTTGGGCGCAAACTTCCAGGGTGGAGAGAGGGTGGTGGCCTACCCCTTTGATGGCTTTAGGGTCAACAAGGCCCCTGAGAGGCAAAGGCCCCACAACCGCAAGAAAAGACAGTAGGCCTCCCTGTTCTGACGTTCCAGAAATCTACCATTTGTAGATGTCTGTAATCAAACTAAAGCAAACCAACTAACCCCTCCAAACTGTTGTTTCTCACAGGTACGAGGAGCGTTATGACGTGACAGAGTGGGGGAGGGGCTACCATGAGGAGCCGGAGGAGGATTGGAGGGACAGGGGGTACGCCCCCCAGGAGCAAGAGGACTGGAGGGACAGGGGCTACGCACCAGAAGAAGAGTGGCGAGGGAACAGCTATGACCATGGCTATGGCTATGGCCGTGACCACGGCCACGACCCTGGCCACAACCAGGGCTATGACCAGGGCTACGGCCACGACCCTGGCCACAACCAGGGCTATGACCAGGGCTACGGCCACGACCAAGCTTACGGCCACAGGCAGGAGGAGGAAGAGGACGATCGAGGAAGAGCGGCCGAAAGCTACGCAGACCCCGAAGACGAGCCTCGAAAGACCGCAGATGAGTCACTTTTCAGATGGCTGGCCATTTCCTACGCCTCCACACATCTGACCATGACCAACAACTTCCACGGCTCCTGCCACGGACAGGATGCAGCGGTTGGGGTGGGAATCGTCAACCGTGCCAAGTGGAAGCCCATTACAGGCAGTAAGTACAACACCCCATGGCATTACTCTCAATGCTGGTATAAATTAAGGATGAAGGAGTCTCTTTTTAGGTGGCAACAGTGAGTGCACACCCCCGGTTTCAGGGTTCCATCATGACTAGTGAAGGCGTGTGGCGCACTCTGGTGGACAAATGCAGTGCTGTCGGCTCATTAGCGTGTGTCTTTCTCTTCAGGTATGAATGATTTCAGTTACCTGCACACCAACTGTCTGGAGCTGTCCATATTCCTGGGGTGTGACAAGTTCCCACATGAGAGTGAGCTGGCGTACGAGTGGGAAAAGAACAGGGAGGCGATGCTGACTTTTATGGAACAGGTGAGTCAAACAGAAGCATGCACAGCACAGCGCCATAACAACAGCTCTGGATGAAGGCCAACACGTCTTCCTCTTTACTCCAACAAGGTGCATCGTGGCATTCGGGGCATCGTGAAGGACCAAGAGGGAAACCCGATCGCAAACGCCACCGTGTCGGTAGAAGGGGTTGAACATGATGTCACAACTGGTCAGTTCACTTTCTAGCCCTCAAAGCTATGTTGCTGAAAGCAGCACTAGCACTGAATTTGTACCTTTTGTTCCTTGCAGCTCCAACTGGGGACTACTGGCGCCTGCTGAACCCAGGGGAGTACCAGGTGACAGTGCGGGCCGAGGGATTCACCCCCATGACCAAACTTTGTGTGGTGGGTTATGAGGCGGGCGCCACTGCCTGCAGCTTCAACCTGGCCAAGTCCAACTGGGACCGCATCAAACAGGTGACTAGGTTATGTCTGATGGTCCCTTCCATCCCCACTGCTTTGCCCATGCTTTCCTTCATAGGATAGCTTAATGAGAAGCAGTGTTTTGTTACCATATGCATTACTTTACAGTCATAGCCTAAACTACATAAACACAGCTACAGCTTTGTCTCTGCAACTTTGGATGTTTTCATAAACCATTGACTTGCTTTATTTATGTGTCCACAGATCATGGCCCTGCATGGCAACAAGCCAATTCGCCTGCTCAGCCATGGCGGCAGAACACAACAACAAACGCGGGTTGTTAGCGGCAACAGACGTGTGGCAGTTACCCGCAGTTCGACCACAAGCGGCAACACAGTGGACCGCCGAGCCCGCCTCAGAAAGCTCAGAATAGTTCGTCTCCGTCGCCTGAGGCAAGAGAGGCTGATGCGGGCGATGATAACAACCACGTTACCGCCGATCACAACTACACCGACAGAGAGCTGGTACATAGAAGAGGGACAGTCTTCAACGCTGGATGAATACAAAATCGATGACTATTAAACACACACACACACACAGGCTGTTTTAGTACATAGGTGTTTATCGTTCTTCAGTTGTAGTTTTCACTGCAAGTATGTTTGTTAAATGATAAACAATGGAAGCCTGTTTTATGTATGATATGTAAACTATGGGAACAGCCCAAAACACATTTGGATCTGTTTATTTCACGTTTTTGTAACTAATTGTTTACTGGTTACATGTAGTCTTAACTTTCCACACTCCGTTATACTGTTTCAATATGGAAGATTTACTTGTGAATGTATTTGGCTTTGAGCGGGACATATTTATGCGGATTGCATACTGAAAATAAAGATGGCATCTATTTTTTACTTGACCAATTATGAAATAACTGGTCTTTTTTCCCTCATTGACATTAAACAGTACAAACAACACCACCACTAACAATTTACAAAAACAACGTTTATTACATATTATTTTGTGTGATGCTCCTCGTGACAATTATGGTGGTTCAAGATATTGTTGCCGCAAAGGCCTTTTTGGTAAAACGCACAATGTTGTCCTTTCTTCTTCTGGTAGTCAACAGATTAGAGACGCGTGAGGACCTTGAAATACGCATCTCTGAAGATGCAATATTATTAGTACACAGCCTTGGAAGCGAGTAGTGCAGAAAAGGTTTCTGTTGACACCGTTACAATCTGATCGAGAGAACATTGAATTATACATGCGAGTCGTGTCCAAGAAAGCTCAAGAGATCACGCGTGCATGCGTGTGTGTGTGTGTGCGCGTGTGTGTGTATGCGTATGAAAACGTTAGTGGCTGATGTTCATCTCACTATCATCTTCGTCTGCGGTGGAGAAGGTGGAGAAGCTCACTGGCTCACACTCGAGTGTGCGCAGGTTCACCAGGCATGCTGTTTGGGTCGTGACAAACTCTGGAATAGTTACCAAAAGAACCTGCTGGCCGTCAAGACCTGATTAAAAGAAGGAAGAGGGACACCTTTGGAACAATGCCAAACGAATATAAAGACAGGAAGGTAAACGATAATAATAAGCAGTGGCGACAGCAGAATAGTCCAGAGCTGGGCGAGACCCTTGGCCCAAACTATGTCTAATGAATCTAGATACAATTGAGGTTCAAAACCAGATGCCAGATATTAATCTTGTGTAAACCGGGCCACTGATGAGCACGCAACACAAATATGCATTTACTAGACTATGTACTATTTCAGCAAAAACAAATATAACATACCCCTCAAAGATAATACTGAATTATTGTTATTAATGGCCGTGCCATAAATAACAGTTACAGATACTAGTACTACAGTACTAGATATGGACAGATAAGCGCTTGTACTGACCAGTTACAATCCTGTGGTCAAAAGATGGTGCGTTGCCAGAGAAGTACACATGGGGACACTCCTCCAAAATGAAAGGATCCTTCTGGTAAAACGGGTAACATCCTTAAAAAAAAAACACAAAAAAAAGATAGAAATACAGGCAAACACCAATAGTGAAACAGAACATAGTCTCTGCCATTACTGCATTAGTAATGAATGAGCTGGTACCTAGCGTGTCAGGTGCTGTAGGGGCTAGGTGTCCAAGCCTCAGGGTGCTCTCCAGAATGTCCAGGTGGTTGGTCATACTGGTGTACTTATGGATGTCACTCACATTCTGTCCCGACGTACCCAGAAACCTGTTTTGGGGGAAGGGAGGGTAGTGCAAAACGATATACGCCTTAAAGATGAAATGTCTGGCTTTTAAACCAAATTAAAACTCTTATAGAATTAGCATCAGCATTGGAAAATTGGGATCAGTTAATTGTGGATAAACCACAAAACAAGTGCAAAAAGAAACCCAAAACCTTTTAGGGTTCAAAAGGAGCATGAAGCAATATCTCCCTCCAAAAAAAACTCCTATTAGTGGATTTGCAAGGGCAAATATTTTCAGTTCATGACCCAAAATGACTAGAATAGCTTGTTCTACACCTCCAAAGACAAAACAAATCTCGCATCTCTGTGACAGCGGAGGTCTCACCTGACCCCGTCGAAGTCGGCCTGGTACGGGTTGGAGACGAGCTTCAGGGTGGGGTACACAGAGGACAGGGGGAACATGCAGCGGTGCAGGGCCTGCTGGGGGATGGTGTAGTTGGTGGGGTCATACTGGCCTGGCATCACGTCCACTGGCACAGAGGCCTGGGGAGGGAGGGAGGGAGAGACAACCATTCAGCTGACCAGAATTATACCATACATTATGGCAATGTTTGCATTTGCATTATTGCTTTGGGATCACATATGTATTAACAGACTATCATGGGCCGGACTTCATAATGTGTCCCACTTATTAGCTTGATGTACACATGAGGCCTTTGCTGTAGATTGTAAGGTACATTGTACTCTGGGCGAAGACGATACATCCCATGATACATCTCCACGGCTATTGAGACTCACCGCCAGCTGAAGTAGCAGCTCGTCCAGCAGGCGGATCGCCTCCACGCTTCGCGCCTGCGTCTTCTTGGTGAGATACTTGGCCTGGGTATACACAGTGGAGACGGCTCATTATCATTCTCTGATTCCTCCATGCATTTCCAAAGACATTTGAAGGACTCTTCAAGGATATTTGTGGAATGAAGCGATTCCTGCGTACTAATCGTGAAACAAAAATGCCATTCTGTCATTCTACCTTCTTCTCAAAACCCATCTGTCCAAATCAGCCTACTCAGTTTAAAGTAGTTTGCATTTCCACAGTTTTTGTCAATTTTTTTATTTTTTTTAATCAATAAGCAGAATAAGTAAGATTTAAGTAATAAACTTTAAATAAAATTACATTTCGGACGAGCATACTGAGATTTGCTGGGGAAAAATATGTGCTGCTACAGCATGTTGTCACAGCAATGTAGCAATCCACAAAGGGCCATGTAAGGACGCCTTGTGTCTGTTAGCGTGGTCATTATCAGCAACACAATGGTTAAGGCAACTAGAACTAGCCATCTCATCAACTTCTTACACCTCACCCCACCACAGGCGACAACCAGGACCACAACATACCTTAGTGGAGGCCTCTTTGTCCTGGGTGCTTTGGCTCAGGAGGTTTCCAGCCAGCAGGACCCTGGATATGGTAGCCGCCCCACTCTGCTCCCCCTGGTCACCTAGCTGACCGGTTATCATGTCAACCAACAGCTGCAGGCCAAGCATGCTGTCAGCGCAAGTAC
Organism: Laemonema laureysi; assembly: GCA_900303225.1. Classification (NCBI taxonomy): domain Eukaryota; kingdom Metazoa; phylum Chordata; class Actinopteri; order Gadiformes; family Moridae; genus Laemonema; species Laemonema laureysi. Next base: position 4,392 of record OMNS01030867.1, on the reverse strand, counting down.
TGCCAAGACCAAGTCCAGACGCCAGGAGCACAAACCTGAACCAGTCACAGGAACCAGCATATAGTCTGTCAATCAATAATGTTTTGCATGCAAGTGTGTGTGGTTGCATATGTATGTGTTGTGCACACATGCGTGAGCAACTATACCGGTCAGAGCTCAGCGAAGGCCTGGCTTTCTGCACAGAGAGATCAGCAGTGCAATAGTCCTCCACTGTGAACTTCCCAACATTTTTCTCTGCGCCATATATGACAATGACGCTACCTGTGAGATGAAATATAAAGATATAGCACAGCTAAATCAAACCCTAGCTGGTTGTATGTAGTTGTACTTTTGTACTGCCATCTCATCACCATTGCACAGAATAAACAAAGCTGTCATCCCTTAACAAATTACACACATTGAAAAATTATGGAAACTGACCAGTGACACAAATGTCTTTGTCGATTTTGCCCTCCAACCTGATCCTCTGCAGCTCATCCTCTAGAATGAGCTCATCGGTATCACTTATATACTTGGTGCGTGGTGGCTGAGGCAGGAGATTGTGCTTCAGGGAAAAGGGTAAATAACTACAGGTTAGAGTCAAGTGTTTGTCGATTTGGGCAGAGTCACAAGCGTCAGTTGATTGTGTGTCATTTGGGATGCAGCTAGGTAGGTTGTTACAGTCAGTGGAACGTGTCATTTTTCACTGCCAAAAGAACTCTTGAGAACAAGAAACATTAAAGAGGGAAAACACTAAGCTTGGCGTGGAAGAAATTAGTTTTTAAAAATGTAGCCGACATCAGGTTACGGAGACTATTCCATTATTTGAAAGAAACTGGGCTGATCGAAAGAATGTAGTGGTCAGTGAAATGTTGGATAAGGGTCTGGTTCACACTACAACATAGTAGGTGGCGGTAGTGCACCAAAACGCTGGTGCCACCAGCACAGAAGAAGTGGGTGGTGACAGCTGCTTACCTCCTCACTGATTTCCTTCAGAATGGATGGCTGCAGCTCCATATGCTTAAACAGGGTACCCACAATGCAACACTGCTCCCCTGTCTGTAGATCGCATAGTTTCCGAACGCATATATCTCCCCCTGTGAGAGTATATATACATGTGTAGACAAACTACGTTAGTCAAGGTATATGCCTCATATTACAAGGTTAAATTTAGACCATGGTACTAAACCAAAACTTACCCCATTTCTGCTTGGCTCTTTCTATGAGCACTGGGCTCATTTGCATGAGACGTGTTGCATAAATATGAGCATACTGACGATTAAAGTTTCGCTCCCCCAGTCTAAAACGCTCAGAACACGGAGTGTAGGCAGGCAGCACCCTGTCAAATACTGGTCCTTGGGCCTCGGAGCCTGGTCGACAAAGTAGAGTCGAACTCTCTTTCTGGGCACTCAGGTCAGAGAACATGACTGGACAAAAACGCTTAGTGTTAATAGGAAGCGTGGCGATATTATCTTACTGCGTCACACAGTAAATGGCAACAATTTGACATACAGATAGTTGTCAAAAACGTAAATTAACCGAACACTAGTCACAATGAGCAGCGTTTATGCCATTGTTGTTCGTAGAATGAAATTGCTTGGTAAATAAACGCATCTTACCTTGTATGTGTAATTCCGGTTGTTGGAGCAAATTTCATTACTTTGCAGACTAGAGGAAACGACGGAATAACATCGAGACTCCCGCGAAATTCCTCTCAGTGTCGCATAGTGAACACGTCACGCATAAAGTGTCGCCATCTCTTTGAAATCACAATAGCACTGTTAGCCTAGCGGTTGTAGCCACGATAGCTGCGGCCATTTTCAGCTCTTTGTGTGTCACTGTCTTACGCTAGTAGTGCATTTTAAAACAAGTAGTGCGTTGGAGATAAAAATCTGTTTTAAAAGAAAATGCAGGGAAACAGGGGTCCTCCGCAGAACCATGGCCCTCGACAGCCGGGACCCGCGGAGCAGAAAAAACCCGGAGGAATGAACACAAATGGCCAACATCCAGAGCACAATTTGAAGCCAGGACAAAACGAGGCCTTAACCCTAGATTTGCAAAACTTCAGAAAACCTGGCGAGAAGGCGTATACTCAGCGCAGCAGACTATTCGTGGGGAATTTACCAACGGGTGTATCCGAGCAAGAAGTGGAGAAATTGTTCTCCAAATATGGCAAGCCCTCCGAGATTTTCATCAACAAAGACCGAGGCTTTGGTTTCATTAGACTGGAGTCACGGATAATAGCCGAGATTGCTAGAGCCGAGCTTGACGATACCCCTTTCCGAGGCAGACAAATACGTGTGCGCTTTGCTACCCATGGTGCGGCATTAACCGTTAAGAATTTGCCGGATTTTGTATCCAATGAGTTGTTGGAGGAGGCTTTCGCTGTATTCGGCCAGATAGAACGGGCCATAGTAATCGTTGATGACAGGGGACGCCCCACAGGGAAAGGCATTGTGGAGTACACTTCCAAGCCAGCCGCAAGAAAGGCTTTAGATAAGTGCGGCGAGGGTGCATTTCTACTGACTGCTTTCCCAAGACCTGTAACAGTGGAACCTATGGATCAATTCGATGACGACGAGGGCTTGTCAGAAAAGCTGGTGAACAAAAACCAGCAATACCACAAAGAGCGTGAGCAGGCACCGCGATTTGCTCAACCAGGGACGTTTGAGTACGAGTATGCCATGCGCTGGAAGGCCCTGATGGAGATGGAGAAACAGCAGTATGAGATGGTTGACCGGAACATAAAAGAGGCCCACGAGAAGCTGGAGGCTGAGATGGAGGCTGCCCGGCACGAGCACCAGGTGATCCTCATGAGGCAGGACCTGCTGCGTCGCCAGGAGGAGCTCAGGAGGATGGAAGAGCTCCACAGCCAGGAGATGCAGAAGAGAAAGCAAGCCGAGCACCGCCAGGAGGAGGACCGGCGTCGGCGAGAAGAGGAGGTGAGGATGCGCGGGGAAGAAATGATGAAGAGGCAGCAGGAGGGATTCAGGGGGAACTTCCCGGAAGGCAGGGAGCAAGACATGAGGATGCATATGGCTGGTGGCCATGGGATGCCAATGAATAGGAACTCGATGGGTGGCAATGCAGGTCCTGCCGGAAATCCACCCATGTCTGCTGAGAATACCTCCTTGATGGGCCCTGGGCCCGGCAGCAACAACAACAACAACATGCCCGGCGGAGGTCAGCAGGGGGGGTTCCCCAGGGGCCTCCCAGGTCCAGGTGATTATGGACCCAATAAGCAACGCAGATTTTAAAGTCAATGTTTTCTTTCTTTCCCTGTTTTTTTTTTTTACGTTCATATAACAAACATTGCTATTGAACTTTGATAAATGATGCATGGGCTTTTTTTCTATTTTTTTTCTTTTTGTACTACAAGACATTGATTAGTATAGTTACAATTTCAAAGTGTTTTACTTTCTCAAGTTGGTGTACTTTTCATCGGAATAGCAAATGATTTTGTCACATGTCAGCTTTCCTTGAATAAATTCACAATGTCTCAAAGTGCTTCCTGTTATTCAGAGTATACTCACTTAAAAATAGAACACATAATGATATAATAAACCATTATCCTCGACTATCTGTGTGTGTGTGTGTGTGTGCGTGTGCATGTGTGAGAGTGTAAGCTATGGAGTCATAGTCCTGGCTGGTATCCCATAGCCAAATAAGTATTGATCAAGGTGTTCCAGCCAATGACTAACAGACTTTGAGGCGGAAACAACCATACCCATTTGTTGTGAAAACAAATAGCTGCGTGGTGAAATCAGATATTTACTGAGCCAATGAGGAAATAAGTAATATATATATATTGTAATATAGAGAAGGAAGTAGTGACACACAAGTCTGATTCATTCAGGGGATATCCATACACTCCTTGTGTCAAGTCTACCCACTGCCAGATTTAGCAATAGCCTATTATAATAATCTATGGACCTATGCCATGCAGTTTCCTTTACTCAAAAATGCAATGGAGATACCTATAGGTGAAATAAACATTTGCTTGATTTAAGATCTGTTTAAGAACACTTGGTAACTCAAAGCTGCTTGCCTCTGACCTGAAAGTGGACTAGATGTCGAGGCTCAAAAAGGATTAAATGAGCGGAACAATCGCACGTGGAGTTTTATTTACATGTAGCCTAATTATTTGAATTACATTTATTTAGTAGTGCCCTGAAACGTTAATGGTGGCTGTTCACCACCTCCAACATGACACAACAGATGTTTAGATATGTAAACAAGGTGCTTTCCGTACACCTAACTATAGTTATGCAATCACCAATCACTGTCATGGGGATACACACTATGCATATACTCAGCTCATGACGTCATTGATAACGTGCCATAATTATCTTCTGAAAGACTCCTACAACTGAAACGTGCCAAAAAACGAGTCAAAAATTGTAACCTGTATTA
>OMNS01030864.1:0-18417 GCA_900303225.1 Laemonema laureysi | reverse complement strand
TCAACAAGTACCTTGCAAGAAAATCTAAAGCCATCTTGAGTGTATGAGACATTCATGTTTCTTTGCACAAAAGGCCATCTGTATTATGTACATCGCCGTATTGTGAGATGCACTGTATGCCTGTTCTTGTCTACTGTAATGAAACCATTACTTGTACTACTAGTCACTTTACATATTGGCTTTCTTATTCTGTGGATTTGATTTAGGCTTTGGGTCAGTCATACATGTGAAGTTAAGTTTTTTTTTAAAACTCTTATACCTCACTTGAATAATCTTTTTGTTTAACAAAAAAAAAAAAACATTGCCAGCCATTTTCTAGCCATTTTTTTATTGTATCAAGCGTAGACTTTATTTCATCTGGGAATTCTATGTAGATACTATTCAAATGCCAGTTCCACAAAACATGTGCCTTCTATTCGGAGATGGGTCCCCAACCCTCATCCAGGGGACCCGAGTGGGTAATTTCACCTAATGACTGCATAGAGGCTTTCTGCTGGATAACACTGGGACTGCAACACAATACAGAATATTGGTCAAATGGTCTACAGTTCATAGTGGCTTATTTTATCCTAAAGGAAATGCATTGATTTACACTTTTTGAGGCCTACTAAAGAATGAATACATTAAAGTAATGTAAGCCTTGGAGATTGGGTCAGAGTGAAATAAAGTGTTTTGGGCGGGGTTCCCGTGTGCGCTTGCTTATTGCGTTTTACTGAAGTTCGTTGTTAGTGCCACATGAATTGAAGATATGAAATTGTTTGAAATTGTTTTCAATGTAAAAGCAATTTCATAAAAGGGTAGATTAATTTCCTAGTGAGGTTTGCTGATGATTAGTAAATACTAAAAACACTACTCGACCAGCCGCAATCCGACGAGTTCACTCTAAAGTAATCTTACAACAATATCTAGCGTTCAAATCATGGGCTCGTCTGTGCTTGGAGATTTGGTTGTGATCATAAACTGTATAAAACAGGTTGTGATAAACGTAGCAGTATTCTGACGTCGGAACTGTCATCAAAACAAGCATGCGCAGTAGCGTAGGCGTTTCGCTAGATATCGGGAAGGGGGCAATTCAAGTAAAACGTTTTCTCAAGTCGTCAACATATATCATCATTCAGTTTCAATTCAAGGTAAGTCGAAATAAAGACGGTGTCGATATATTCGCATATGGCGTCTAGCTATTAATCGGGGTTTAAACCAACGCATTTAGCAATTGCTATAAGTCCGTTGGCCAAGTACCATAGTAATCAAACAGAACCTTGACCTCTTCTGGCCGTTGGTTGTTTAACACTTCATCTCGGCCTACTCTGATTGCCATGTTACAATTGCAAAATAAACGGTTAAAAAAACAACTAACAATATGTTTTTGCTTGTTCATCAGCTCTACAATGGCGATCGACTGGCTTGGGTTTGGCTATGCAGTAGTCATAGCTTTTGGCGGATTTATGGGATACAAAAGAAAAGGTTGACAAAAGTTAATTGTTGACCATGTTAGACATCTACAGTAAGCTCAAATTGAAGCTTTGCACCAACTGTAACGATACAGTTTACATTATAATCACCATGTCGCTTGCATCTTGTCGTTGTTAGGTAGTGTGATGTCCTTGATAGCTGGCTTAGTGTTTGGTGGACTTTCTGCCTATGGCGCATTAAAGATATCAATGGATGTACACGACAACAGCATCTCCTTGCGTAAGTAGGCATTTGTTCCTATATACCCATTCATCAGAAATGTAGTTGCTTTTATACCATCCAGGCGGTGTAAAGAATGCGGTAGACCTTTACAATACGGGTACATTAATTAACCATTAATTAACATGTGCCCTTATTGTTGACGCCTTTAAAAGGCAGCTGAATTTGTAGCTTATTTATTCAAACTGGCCTTTGACCTGTGACCTGCTGTTGTTTTTATGCTTTTTACTTATTGCTTTTTATGTATTTCTTTCTGTGTTTTGTCTCTTTTCCTCTGTTGTGAAGCACTTTGTAACCTTGCTCTGTGATAAGTGCTATACTAAATAAACTTTACTTACTTGCTTATTGTAAAGTGTTACCCAAAATATTTTCCTTATTTGTTTCAGTTTCCTCGGGAATGCTCGCTGTTGTGATGGGAATAAGGTTTAAGAACTCTGGAAAACTAATGCCTGCTGGTATTATTGCAGCATTAAGGTCAGAATGAAACTACAACAAAATCCGTAGAGTGTAGTATTTGCATAAATCGTTTTTTGCAGACATTGTGGATGTAATGTAATGTTGACATATTGATTGTGTAACTATTGTCTCTCTTCCTTACAGTTTGTTAATGGTTGTGCGGCTGCTCTTCAAGATTATGATGTGACACTAAAACCAAAACAATGGGGTTTGGACCATGACCTATGACAATGACACGTAGTCTGTGTCTGTTGAACAACTGAGACTTTTATAACATTCCCAATGATCTAAAAATATATATATATTTTAAAGAATGAGCTTATGTTCCATGTGACTACTGCAAGAACAGCATAGTGGTCTTTGGCGATCATCCAAATGTTATGTATGAATAGTACAAAACATGAATAGTATGAATTAAACTAACTGTGACTCACTCACTTATTTTATGTATGTATGTATAATTGCCAACCTGATGGAAATCTGTAAGAACTATCAAGCTTCTAGGAAGACAGCGATGAGATGCGCAGCACTACAAAAAAACAAGTTTTGACATTATTAAATGTCCAAATGCTAAACATTTGCCTTTTATTGTGCAAAATATTTAGAAAGCTCCCATGCAATGACTCTAATAAAGGCTGCACTTCTGCAATAAAGGTTTACATTTAACACTTCAGTGTCCGATGGGTATTCATGCTTTCTTACAGAATGACTAATGCAACAAATATTTGTCTATTCGTCTTTAATCATGACAAGCATATATATTCTATATTTTTAAATCATGTTATGAAAGTCGAAATTTGCTATTGGCTGTATGGGATAGCTATGCAACTTTTGTTCATGAATTGTTGATTATTGAAGAAGCCATACTAGTTGTTCCAATCACTTCTCAACATAAGTCTGGAATAATGAACTATGCATTCCAGTACCATAAGGGCTTTGTATCTTTATCGAAGGATGAATGATTTTAAATTGAAAACCTCCACAACAGTTTTAACATAAGCATCGTCTGGTTGGGGCTTCCTCTTGCTGCCTGGTTGCAGGAATTTCTTAATGGCTGGTTTCATTGACATTCTACCCTGGAACGCCTGAATGGAAAATTGTGAGTGTCAGTAAACAATCAATTGTGTTGGAAAATTCACTGGATTTAATCAGTAATGTTGGGATCCAATTTATTTGCAGGCGATGCATTTGCAATTAACTCTGTGCTCAGTAGTTGTGAAACAACACGCATAATTATTAGAAAAAGCTGGGGAAACTACCTTGACGTTGGGGAACTGAGCCATAATTCCAGGGAACTTCTCTTCTAACATCAGAGAACACTCCATCAGCTGTACATCTGCACAGCTTAGCTGTCCACCCACCAGGAAGATGGAACCGGAGAGAACCTGGAGGTTACACCACACATGTATTGGTTACTTATTTATTTGACATAACAAATGCCAAGTCGACACAATTCCAAAATCTAATTCTGACTCACTCTTGGGGTGAGTCAGAACTCATTGAGTTCCTCAATAATGAAAAAAAAACCCAACCAAGAAAGCCAGACTGTAACTTTGGGGGCTTTTGGCGCACTTAAACTTCCCCTTCCCCTTATTCTAACAATTTGCGTGACGTTATGGTACCTTTTCAAACACAGGCAAGTAGCGGCCTGTTGCTTTAGTTTCAATCGTTTCCAGCTTGGTTTTCACATCTGCAGGCGCTGTGAAGGGTAAAACCATGATCATCTCCATGAGATCCATCAGTCCCTCGGAATACATGTTGACCCTGAAGTAAATATTGATTGTCATGTTACATTGACTGTTGCAAATGATGCACCATTATGGCCAAAATAATGGCTACATAATAACACTTTATTTATCCTGGAGGGAGAATTCAGGTGTTGCAGCATTACAAATATGTATACGTGTATATGTATTAATGTCATACATTGCCCGCTCTTTAATGTCTTTTCCATTAAGGTTGTATTTCTCTGCAATGTACTTCAAGATTGCCTTTGTCTGAACAAGATGCATGCCATCAATTTCCACCATCGGGACCTGTTCAAACATGAGAGCTCCATCTACAGAGAAACGACATGACAAAACAAAGACAGAAGATCTCAAATATCAGGAATAGAAAACATTGTATTAACCAAGGTGTAAAGTAAGAAATATCTTGTCGGTCAGAAGTAATTGTTAACAAGTAGGTGGGTCATAAACTGGTGGAATTGAGAGGTAGTTGCCAAATGTGCAAAGGTTGAAATTGTAAACCACCAGAAAACCAGCAGAAGAATTGCAAGAAAATAGCCATTCTACATCCAATTTACCAGCCAGGAGTTTTTCGTACTGGTCGCGGCTTGTAAAATGCACTTCGTCAAACTGTGAACGTAGAATTAACAGAAATTAGATGTACTAGTAAACAAACACGTATGTAGGTATGCATGATTAAACATCTAACAATTCTCTTGACAACACTACACAAAATTGTTTGGATGAGCGTTTCTCGGGAAAGCTGCAAGCAGCAATCCCGGAGGCCAGGCAATTGGCCCGTTCTGAAATAATCCGAGTCACCCCGTGTCCCAATCCCATGTCAAATATATTTACTCACCTCAACTTCAGCAACTGTTAGAAGCCAACGAATTGATTCCATTTTCCCTCTCCCGTTAAAGTAGTACAATACAACTTTTCCAGCCATCACTGTTGCAGGACCTTAAATCAATTTATAACACAAATATGAATATATATATAGATATATAGATATGTAATGTAATATGCATAAAAAAGACTCTCTAAAGTTTAGACATACAAACCTTGACCAAAGTCGCCAAAAAAATAGGATACAATGAAGCGTGAGAATGCTACTTTTGTTATGTAACTGTTGACCAAGAGATCGACTGACAAAACTTTAGCGAAGCGGGGGCACGTAGGGTGGGGTGGACGCGTTAGCGTGTCTCCTGGCCAATGACAAATAGGCTAATTTGCATACCAACGCAATGGATTGTGGGAAACCGCACTAACTTGTATTCTTTTTAAATAAACAAAACGACAGTAATAGAACCATGATTAACTTTCTACATTTATTAAATGATCATAAACCTGTCCCTACAATACAAGGAATATTTTGCACAATGTGACACCCTGACTGAAACTAATATGTGGACAGAGAGGTATATATGCTCACATTGCGCAGTCGTACTATTGGATGTGAGGGCGATCTGGCTGCGACATCTGTCACCCCATTGATCGCTAGGGTTGATTCGGCTGATCTGGCTGGCTAGGCGGGTGTCCCCTTCCTCCCTCCGTTCCATGTGTGTCCCTCCCGAAGCTCTGCGCTCGGTGCTAGAGGACGTATCCCGGCGGACGAGCATCGTTGGTATACCAGTAGCTGCTCCCCTGCTAGAACCTCCAAACAAGCTCAAGGCCCATTTGTAGGAGAAACGTAGGGAAGTCAAGCTCCAAGACTTCAGACACATCCAAATGAGGCGCTGCACGTGGCAGTCTGCCTTAATTTTTTCAAAATAAACAATTGGGTATTCACAGAGAATCTGTGTGTGTCTCTATGTGGATATCCGTATTATTATAAATTTTTTCAATTCAACTGCCATATGTCCTTTTCAACATTGATATTTACAGTTGGCCACAGAGGCTCACGGGGGTGGGGCTCGCGATGTAAACAGGAAGAGACAGAGAAGGGAGAGACAGCATGGAGTTCGGTAGCGGAGAAGAGGTGCCTAGTAATGCACTACGGTTATTTAAAGTGTCTATCATATGCGATCGATTGAATATGAATACGAGTGTATGTACTCAGCACGTCAACTAAACACAGTTAACCAACGGAGCTGAGTACCATGGACACAACACGAGGAGCATCGCGGACAGAACATGATGAGCATCGCGGTCAACCCGGATAGCTTTCTAATAACTACACTTTGTCTACAAGTGTTACTGCCATCTCCAGCGAGTTGGCTAAGCTAACTGGCTAGCGGTGTGTGAGTACTCTGGATAACAACGCTATCAGGGTCGGGTTTTCTTTTGTCATGTCTAGTATATGCGACTGATGTATTATGATTCTAGTGTATATACTAGCAACCATTGCCTCGTAATATACTACAATTGTAAAGTGCGTTGACGACATTTGCGTTATGTATTTAAGAACGTGTGTATGGGGTGGAAGTGCACGGATGTGAATACCTTTTGAGTCTGCAAGCAGCTTTAATTATTGTTTCTTAGTTAATCCCAAATAATAGTAAAATATACACCCCTCCAAATAAATTCACAGGAAATCAAGCTTGGTACAGATTTTGAGCATCATTTGCTTACATTTATTTCTCACTTAACTAAAGCACCGACATAACTTGAAATTGGTGCCAAAAGTTGCATAAATTATGAATCAAAAGTATAAAATAAATTTGAAGCACACATTTGTAGTATAAAAGTAATTAATATAAAAGAAAATGTACAAAAATTTAACATACCGGTGCGCGCACACACACACACAAAATGCAACAAAGTATTTAACTCTTCTTTTTACAATCTAAACAGTAACGTCTATAAATAATTTAAATGGGAATTCAGTTTTTATTTTTGTAAGAAACAAAGTGAATACATGTTTATATTATCATTATTCTTTTCAAGCAGATTGGCAACTTTTCTGTGAAACTAAACAAATAAATTAAGGCCATAACAAGAAGAATTGAAGGTGTGTTAATACTTTCTGGGACATGTAAACTGGACAAAGGAAATTCATGAAATGCCATAAAAAAGTATGGCTTCAGTACAACTTATTCAGCACAACGGTAATATCAATACAGAAATATGAATCGGAACCATTTTTTCCAACGGATCAAATTCTTTAGTCAAACTGATACACTTAAAAAGAACACATCGCACAACATACTGTACATTACATATCGAGTAAAAGTTATTGCTATATAGAATATATGTACAAATGCCATTGTTATAGTATTGTTAAAAAACACCTAACGTTATGCCTACTCTTTGGAGGGGGAAGAGAAGCCCCTTGACCGAAGCAGGGTGACAAAGCCACTTAGCGGTGTCCATATTTGGCGGACCAGTCTCTCCTCCCGTGGAGGCTCTGTACGGGGGGGTGAGGCATCAGACCTGGGGTGCTTTTGCTGGCTGACGGAGAGTAAGACGAGCTGCCGATCTGACTGCGGTTGGACCTCCACGTTGCATAATCTACCGTTGGGGAGTGCGAGGGAAATTATCGTTACGACAACACTAAATTCACATCAACACGTTGGCAATTATAATACAGAGCAACAGAGATGCATTAAAAACACGTCCTTACTTGACGCTGTTGAACTTGGATCCATGGTGGACCCCATTTGCCCTCTGGGTCCAGCAGAACCAAGCTCCTTTTTCAAATAGGAGGGGACATATCCACTTGGAATTGTATTGGTGCCTGCAGAGAAAACCAACAGGAGTTGCTAATACATACACCATGTACATTAAACAGGGTCCGTAACGGCCGAGTCAAATGTCCTGATGCGTTACCGTGAATGCCTCTGTTTGGTAGCGTGCCTCCAAAAGGAATGCTGTTGTTACCCCACAGGTGGCTCCCACTCACATCTTTGTTTGAATTCACCGCCGGATTCTTTTTGGTGCTGATTCCTGAAAGAAACAATTAAAAGACAATGTAGTGCGCTGGCTTATTCAAAAACAAGTTGCCAGCCATTACAATATAAGACAATGATAATTTACAAAAACCACGCCATGGAAAATCAGATTTCTACAAGTACTAATAAGTTGTTGTTGTTGTTGTAAATTGTTCTAATAAATGTGCTGTTGTTGCTGTTACCGGGTAAATATCTTGACTGCTTCAAGTAATGCTGCTTTGCAGAGGCTGTTCTTGATGGCTCCTGGTATGTAGAAGAAGCTTTATTCAGATTCAGTGGAGCATCTTCCTTACCATTAGGCCGGCTGAAATCCAGAACATTTCCATATCTAAGAAAAGAGGGAAGTTACAAGGCTGCTTATTTGGTGTAGAGAGGAGGGTTAAAATATTATATAAAAAATATTGGTTCATGAAGAAATATTGACATCATGTTAACAGATAAATAGCAGTACCTGCTTAACGCTTCGGCTCCCTGCTTGGACTTCTCCAAGGAGAAGTGAGCCTTGCCCCCGAGTGTCAGCTCGTTGTCTTCGTAGTCGTCCCAGTCATCCCCCTTCAGGAGTCCTGTACTGTGGCCCCAGCGCCGCCGACCCGCCTTGGGCTTCGTCTGCAAGCTCAGGGCGTTGGCATTCTGAGGATCCTGTCTCAGCTTCAATAGAAGAACAAAATGGTTTCCATTTCATGCACCATCACTATGGCTTTTTTTGTTGTTCTTGAAAGATTGCTAATGTTGGGCTGACGCTCACTTTGCTCTGGAGGCCTTTGTCCGCGATGTACGGGAGGCGGTTCTGTGGCGCTCGCTCGGCCTCCTTCGGCTTCAGAGCGCCGTCCGCGTGCCGCTGGTACGCTGTGGCTTGGACGCTGGCCGACAACGGCGGTTGGATCTGCTGCAGCGGCCTGGGAGGGTGGGAGGAGTGCTGGTTGGCCGGCGGCGGCTGGTTAGGGGGCATCGGCTTGAGCAGGAGGGGCTGCTGGTGGGGCGTGGGTTGGGACTGTGGCTGCGCCAGAGCAGGCTGTGGCCTGCCCTGCTCCAGGATCTGCTGGGGTGTGCCCAAGGCCTGGCCCACGTAGAAGTAGGAGTAGCGAAGAGCCTGGCAGTGGAGACAAGAGGGATTAATGTGCACCTATGTGTGTTTGTGATGACCCCACCCGCCTTGTTTTGGTTGCTGTCTTGTTGTATTATTCAGGCCTGAGTGGGGTCGCTAGATGGACGAGTACCACCTGAAGCTAGGCTGGGCTATTCAACAGCCGCCTTCCCTAATATGGCTCATATGTCTTTTAAAGAATTACTCGTCGAGCCTGCAGAAAACCTGTGTAGCTAAACGAGTAGTAACTTGACATTACCTGACCAGAGGCTGGTCTCTTCTTGGGATCCCATTGGAGTAGATCTCTCATCAGGTGGATGGCTTCAGCGCTGGCATTTGGGATAAGTGTCCGCAGGTTGCTGGGTACACATTGAGGCCACCGGAAATTCATAGCGCTTGCCAATTGGAAGCCCTCTGGCCAATCATTCTGGAAGGTAAAGGATGGTGAAATAGGACCAATCCACACACACTTGGATGTGCAGTGAAGTGCGAATTATCTGTACACCATCCATTGATGTATAAATGTGTGTGTGAGTAAGTAAATAGTAGTTAAAACTGAGTGGCCTTTGTGACTAGAAACTTTGTGACTATTTCTTTATTGTTGCCAATAAAGAAATAATGTGATGATGGCCAAACACTGAGGTTAAGTATTACTTTAACAGTACATTTAAACATTTCAAATGGTAAACGGTAAAACTGTGTACCTTCTTGGGTGTTCCCAGAACTTGACAGATTTTGAAGATGGTGTCTATTTCACTGGATCCTGGGAACAGGGGTCTGAGGGTGTACAGTTCAGCCATGATGCAGCCCACAGCCCACTGGTCTATGGGTGAGCTGTAGGACGTGGATCTGAGCAGCACTTCTGGGGCTCTGTACCTGGGGGAGGACGAGGGTACACTTCGCTCTTAATTATCGAGGTGTCACGGTAGGACAAGGACAAGTGGAGCACATGACACACATTACGGGTGTGCTCCACGTATTATACTGCAGTAGTTTAGATAAAACTAGCTAAAGATACCAGATGCACAAAAAAGTGTTCCCAAATGCACACTGGGATAGAGTGGCACCTACGGGAGCACAATATAAGATAAAATCACAGAAATTAAGTCATTTGCAAAAAAATGGGATGAAAAAGTCTTACCATCTGGTAGAGACATAGTCTGTGTATGGCGGGCGAGACCTTATCTCACGAGCGAGCCCGAAGTCGGCTATTTTCACCAGCTCCGGTCCCATGCAAAGAAGGTTTTCGGGCTTCATGTCCCTGTGGAAGAATCCTGCACAGGCCACATAAAGTACATTTAGCGCAGTAATGAAAGAATGCACACAAAAACACATTGTCGCTAAAGACATCATCATAAGACGTACCGTGTTTATGGATGAACGTAAGCCCCTGAAGGATCTGAAACATGATGTTTCTTACAGCAGATTCAGGAAACAACCGAGCCCTGGCAGAAGATGAAAGTGGATCAGAAACTGAATTGATAGAATTCAAACCTCAACCAACTATAGTGAGTATAGTGAATATAACATCATGTAAAACATAAATTAATGAATATATACCTGTCTTTCATTAGCTGATACAAGTTCTCCTTCATGTACTCAAATACAAAGTATAAGTGGTCGTTCTCTCGAATAACCTCCTTGAGCTTAACCACATTAGCATGGTTGAGCTTCTTTAAGGACTGAAAGTGAAGAGAAACAGATTACATTATAAACCTTGTGCATGGCAGAAGGTTGACCACATTCAAGTACGTGTAAACATGCCACACCCAACACAAAATCACTGCAGCACATTCAAAAAGCATGTCCTTTTTTCCCTTTTTTTTTTTTAAGAAGAAGAAATGTACAAAGGAGGGCATTTATTAAAACAAAGCTGTATCTTGGAGTTAAACACTCCAATAGTGTATATTTAGAGTAACGTTTTCAGTAGGAGCATAACTTGAATTCAGATCAGAGAAAGTGGCTTGGACATTTTTTTACTCATGCACTGGAGTGATATAGGTTTAGCCATGCTACATTTTACTAAGGGAGAAGCTATAATAGGATTTTGCGTTCTTCTTGTGGTTTAACATGCTGTATTCAATAGCCCAACTGAGATGCTATGGTATAGGCTAGCGTGTTCTAAAGGGGATGGTTCTGCTTCTTTAAGTTCTAAAGAGGAAGGCGAGGGACAGGATCCAGAGGTCAGAGCCAAACGCACACAAGAATCACCTTCTATTCTTAGGCCTGGTTTGTAATTTTGAGCTGTGAGAAAATGTAAATCATAGTAGCGGTAGGACAGGGGTGGACAAAAAATATATATATTTAGATATATTAACTGACAAATACAGTGCACATAATAGCAAAATCATTATTCCTGAACTAGAAGAAAGAAGGTGTTTTAGATTCATGTTCTGTTAATTAAGTTTCTGTTCATTAAAAAGGAAAATCAATTGGACGTATTTTAATTAAAGTTGCTCTTAAGAAAGTCGAAAACATGTTACTTACTTTGACCTCACGAAGATTCATGCATTCTTCCCAGGAGTAAAACTTCCTCTTCATTCTGTAAAAATTTGTAAGTGACGAGAACCAAAATATGAACACAGCAACATTTGAGTCATGTTTAGGCCTCACTTGCCCTTAAAAAAAATGCATTAAATACATTTTATTCTACTCCTAGTAGAAGTCAAATAATGCAGCTAAAGTGATTTGAATTTCGAGTTGGCAATGCATAAAATGGTGGTCATTAGGTATCGAATTAGATTTACTAATACTCACTTCTTTATGGCGACTAGTTCCCCTGATTCCAGACTGCGACCGAGGATGACTGAGCCGTAGGTGCCATCCCCCAGCTGCCTGATAGTCGTGTATCTGTTCATTGTGAATCTCCTACCACAACATCTTCTGTGGGTAGACTATGACTGGGTTGAGAAGCAACGTGTGTTATGTTATGTGTATAATATTCTGCTGCTGGGTGTAACCAAATGTTCCTGTGACAACAGCAGTGGACCCTGGACAAAGCTGGAGAACTCATGCTGCCATGTGTGCTATTCCTGCACCTAAAGGTAGGGAGAAAAATAGGATGAATGTGTGTCTTTGTGATACAACAAACAGCACTACTTATGTGATACGAATGTCATGCATGAAGTTAACGTGACACAGTCGCATTGGTGAACATGACCAACAGCATCTTTATCATTTAGTTATTACATGACGACACACATTACGTTATGTTGTTACATGACTAACGTATGTATTTCCTCATTTCATTTTTAAGCATGATATTAATAATTGCTATTGATAACTCCCTGCGTTAAAGCACGTATAGTGCTTATATTTGATAAAATATGCTACGGTTAACCAGGCTCATTGTGAGGTTGATACGGATTACGATTGTAGATCTTAACATTTAAGGAACGGTAATAATCAGCATTTTCTATAAATACTATATCTTAAAACCGAAGGTAAACATTTGTGTTTACATACATTTACACCAATGCTAGGATGAACGTTAAATGAAATGCACACAAACACTAATTAAATTCTCACCCTTCTTGTGTCAATTATATATGCACCCATATCGTACTGTCCGTAAACGCGAACGGATTATGGCAATAATTAAGGTTTTATAACCACATCCAGTCTCTCCTCGTAACACAGCCGACACAACATACAGTGATTTGGCGAGCATTAGGCGCTGTACTCTCAGGCGCGATCATATCAATCTCGCGATGTCTCGCGATGTCATAAGGGTAAAACCCGAAATGGTATACAGTGCTTGTGCCCCTAGTGGCGGGCGACCAACATGCACACACAAGTGTACACACGGCTTAATACGTGATGTAAAAATGTAAAAGATGTTAAAGCTAATACTATCTGTGTGTGTGTGTGTGTGTGTGTGTGTGTGTGTGTGTGTGTGTGTGTGTGTGCGCGTGCGCGCGCGCGTGTTTACAATGTGATCCCGGTATTGGTTGTTGTACTGCAGTTGTGGTACTTTTAGCATATCTTTGTTCGCTACGGAGCCACGCCTGCCGTGATGAAACCTTTGGCAACCTCAGTCACCATCATAAAGGTTTTACAGGTGACTTCAAAGTCTATTTTCTCATTTTATCTGCAGTGTCTTCAACATGGGCATGAGCCCAGCCGACAGATCAATCTTTACTCTTCTTCGGTGTTCATGTTCGCAGCTTTTATTTTAACATGGGAAATATAAAATAAGGTAAGTCAATATTGAATAAAACTGGTTATAAAAATAAAAATCCTGGTTCAGCTACAGAAAGCCCCCTGGTGGTAATTGTGGTGTACCGCAGCTTGAGGCCAAGTTGGAAATTGCCCCACTCTCTCAATGTCCTCCCACAGCGTTGTCTGCCTGCTGTTGGCACTCACTTTCCCGTGACAGATCCTTGATAGACCGATCTTGCAGACCTTAATGAATGTTGAATCACAGTGGTTACCATATGTTATTTTGCTTCTGTACACGTCTCCAGTCGACTATGAATGAGGATAGCGAGGAGGGGAGTCCTACCCCTAAAACCACTCTGTCTGGGGAACATGGCTTCCAAGGCAAAGCTAAGAGGTAAGAAGAGGATCTCTAACTGTCTGTGACTGTTGTCCATCTCAGAGCTCAGCAGTGATATATCATTACACCGTCTGTCATACGTCTGAGTCAACAACTATGTTTGTTGTGTTGAAGCCCAGAGCAGCAGGTGAGACCAGACTCCCCTATACCCAGCGGTGTCTCCCCGAAGAGTGGACAGTTTACCAGAATACGTAACCTGTTTGAAAATAATAATCTAATCACACAAAGGTAAGAATTTATCAGAGAGATGAAGAGAGAGATGAAAATACAGCAGTCAATCATCCATAAATCCGGCGTATTGTTTTTCTAGAAAAGTCCAACGGGAGAGAGCAGACTCCCCTCCACCCAGCTGTGTCTCCATGAAGAGTGACTGCTCTATGGATCATCCTGGCCAGTTTAAACTGTCTAATACACAAAGGTAAACATTTATCAGAGATTATAAAAATGCAACAATCAAACATTCATACTTTTTTTTTTTCTAGAAGAGTCCAGCAGGAGAGAGCAGACTCCCCTCCACCCAGCTGTGTCTCCATGAAGAGTGACTGCTCTATGGATCATCCTGGCCAGTTTAAACAGTCTAATACACAAAGGTAAGAAGAGGTAGGAGTTTCAAACAGACAATGAAAACATAGCAGTTGGTTGTTCATAGAGTCCACTGATCAGCTGTAACAAGTCAGGAGGAACTAAATAATTCAAATTCTGTTGGACGGTCATTGTCATCTCTCCAAACATCACACCCAATAATCAGAGCAATATTGTGTTTGCCTTGTCTTGTCTGTGTGTGTGTGTGTGTGTGTGTGTGTGTGTGTGTGTGTGTGTCTTTTCTCCACAGACAACACCAGGAGAGGTCAAAGGATACCAGTAGTCAGTCTGTACAGCAGCATCAAATAGAGTGGATCTCCATGTTCATGGTGTGTACACAAGACATTTTTGACTCACCATGAAAATTAAAAAAGCATCTCTTTTGATGCTAGTAGTCTCCAGGCTTCCCTCTTATAGACCAGTGGGATGTGAAGGACAGAGGATCCTGGTGTCCTCAGTTAGTAAAGTTCTCCTTGATGTTTGTTCTGTTGCAGAGGGTTAAAGAGAACGCACATGCTTTCCTAGAAAAGGAGCTGAAGAAGCTCTGGAGGATTCACTTCCCAGGTTACCCACAATGCTCAGAGAGCCAGGGGGAGGAAGATGAGGTGGAGGTGGTGGATGATAAGGAAAAGGAGCAGAGAAGGCGCGCCATAGAGGGAGTTGTAGACGTCACACTGCTCTGCCTGAAGCAGTTGAAGCAGGACGAGCTGGCCGACTCTCTGCAGAGTGGTAAGAGACTCTTCTGAAATCACCAATAGATTCTTATTTTCAGAGCTTTAAAGTAAAGTACAGACTAAATTACATAATGCGAGATATGTCTGTTCCCATAAAACCTTTGACAAAATACTATGGATCTGATGGTGAATATGGTTAGTTACATTGTTGAAACACAATGATCATTACATTAAAATAATTCATTAATATTTAATATTATAAGCCATTAAAGAAACCAGGAAAGAGTAGGAACCACTGACTTCTTTAGTCTTCTGTTGTTTCTTCATTCAGAACGTTTTGCTGTCAAGTGCCAACATAAAATCAAGTCTCATCTGAAGGAGAAGACCCAGTGTGTGTTTGAGGGAATCGCTAAAGCAGGACAGCCAACCCCTCTGAATGAGATCTACACAGAGCTCTACATCACAGAGGGAGGCAGTGGAGAGGTCAACGAGGAACATGAGGTCATACTGATTGAAACAGCTTCCAGGAAACGAGCCAGGGTGGAAACATCAATCAAATGTGAAGACATCTTTAAACCCTTACCTGGACAAGATAAACCAATCAGAACAATAATGACTACTGGAGTGGCCGGCATTGGTAAAACTGTCTTAACACACAAGTTCACTCTAGACTGGGCTGAAGGCAAAGCCAACCAAGACATACACTTCACATTTCCCTTCACTTTCAGAGAGCTGAATTTAATGAAAGAGAAAAAGTTTAGCTTGGTGGAACTTCTTCATCACTTCTTTATTGAAACCAAAGAAGCTGGAATCTGCAGATACGATCAGTTCCAAGTTGTTTTCATCTTTGATGGTCTGGATGAGTGTCGACTTCCTCTGGACTTTCAGAACAACCAGATCATGACTAATGTCACTGAGTCGACCTCGGTGGACGTGCTGCTGACAAACCTCATCAGGGGCCACCTGCTTCCCTCTGCTCGCATCTGGATGACCACACGCCCTGCGGCAGCCAATCAGATCCCTGCTGACTGCGTTGACATGTTGACAGAGGTAAGAGGGTTCACTGATCCACAAAAGGAGGAGTACTTTAAGAAGAGGTTCAGAGAGAATAAACTGGCCAGCATAATCATCTCACACATCAAGACATCCCGAAGCCTCTACATCATGTGTCACATCCCAGTCTTCTGTTGGATCACTGCTACAGTTCTGGAGCACGTCTTTGCAACACTCCAGAGAGGAGAAGAGATGCCCAGGTCCCTGACTGAGATGTACATCCACTTCCTGAGGGTTCAGTCCATACAGGGGAACACAAAGTATCATGGGAGAGCTGAAACAGATCAATACTGGAGTTCAGAGAGCATGGAGAGCATTATTGTTCTGGGAAAACTGGCTTTTGACCAGCTGGAGAAAGGCAATCTGATATTCTACGAGAGAGACCTGGCAGAGTGTGGCATCGATATCAGAGCAGCCTCAGTGTACTCAGGAGTGTTCACCCAGATCTTTAAAGAGGAGTGTGGGCTGTACCAGGACAAGGTGTTCTGCTTTGTCCATCTGAGCATTCAGGAGTTTCTGGCTGCCCTTTACGTCTTTCTGTCTTTTTTTGATGCTGGTGTCAATCTGCTCTCACAAAATCAACCAAAGTCCAAGGAAGATATGCTCCTCCTCCTCTACCAGAGTGCCGTTGACAAGGCCTTACAGAGTGTGAACGGACACCTGGACTTGTTCCTCCGCTTCCTCCTGGGCCTCTCACTGAAGACCAATCAGATTCTCCTACGAGGCCTGCTGAAACGGACAGGAAGTAGCTCACTGACCAATCGAGGAATAGTCTGTCACATCAAGAAGAAGATGAATGAAAATCTTTCTCCAGAGAGAAGCATCAACCTGTTCTACTGTTTGAATGAGCTGAACGACTGTTCTCTAGTGGAGGAGATCCAACAGTATTTGACATCAGGAAGTCTCTCCAGCAAAACACTCTCCCCTACTCAGTGGTCAGCTCTGGTCTTCATCTTACTGTCATCAGAAGAGGAGCTGGACATGTTTGACCTGAAGAAATACTACCCTTCAGAGGAGGGTTTTCTGAGGCTGCTGCCAGTGATCAAAGCCTCCAAAATATCTCTGTAGGTGCACTAACAACATACATGTATTAACAATAATCTGTTGCGGATATTTAAAAGTCATATCCAGGGCTGTGTGTATGAAATATAAACGTCTACATCACACAGTTTACTGGATGGAGTATGATAGATGATTTAAATAAGTGTAATGTAATAACTGTAACTTTTTCCTATCTGTTTATATTTATTCAAGGCTGAATGACTGTGATCTGACACCAAGATGCTGTCATGGCCTGGCCTCAGTTCTCAGCTGTAACCCCTCTAGCTTGAGAGAGCTGGACCTGAGTAACAACAATCCACAGGATTCAGGAGTGGAGCTGCTCTCTGCTGGACTAGGGAGTCCACACTGTAGACTGCAAATTCTCAGGTCAGTTTTACTCAATGAGAGCAATACATTAGACTTGTGAGTTTGAAGTTGGAGGCATTCCATATATAATAACTCGTACTATACGGTACTTATTTACATGACTAATCTAATCTCCTTCATGTAATGGTGAGTCTGGTGTTTGTTTAGAAAGAGCAGAATGGAACTATGATCATATTTATAATGTAATACTCGTTGATGTAAACAATACAATTCCTTCATGGGAAGATATATAACATATATAAACATATAATGGCGTTATGTTAAATAATAATGTCATGTTGATTTTAGGCTGAATCGCTGTAAACTATCAGAGCGATGCTGTGAAGCTCTGGCCTCAGTTCTCAGCTCCAACCCCTCTAGTTTGAGAGAGCTGGACCTGAGTTCCAATGATCTGCAGGATTCTGGGGTGAAGCTCCTCTCTGCTGGACTGGCTAGTCCACACTGTAGACTGGAAATTCTCAGGTCAGTTTTACTCTATTCATTGGTAACCATCAAACCTTAGTTATCAGGATTAAATGTTTGTGTGTGTGTGTGTGTGTGTGTGTGTGTGTGTGTGTGTGTGTGTGTGTGCGTGTGCGTGCGTGCGTGCAGCTTGTCTGGCTGTCTGGTCACACAGGAAGGCTGCACTTCTCTGGCCTCAGCTCTGAGTTCCAACCCCTCCCATCTGAGAGAGCTGGACCTGAGATACAATCACCCAGGAGACCCTGGAGTTGCGCTGCTCTCTGCTAGACTGGAGGATCCACGCTGGCGACTGGACACTCTCAGGTATGGAGAGGACAGCTCACCACTCAGTGACAATGTCTCCTACAAGGATTAGAGTCAATAACCATGTTCTCCATCATACTGGGATGCTGGATAGTCATTCTACATCAGGCTACTAAGCATTTCACTGCCATTCATGTTGAAAAGATGGGAAAACACTCTTTAAGACTTGCAAACTCTGCGTAGGTAATGCGTAGGTAACATGTAGCCTAGCATAAATAAAAGTAATGTATTCCTGAAAAAGTAAAATTCAGTCTCTTTCACTTTCTTGTGTGTGCCATCCTATTGCCAGCCACGCAAGGATGACAGTGAACACCTGTGAGTGATGATTGGCTGATGGCTGGCTACTACAGCAGGCACTGTATACCTATTAATACAAACTATGTGAAAGACAGTAAGAGAGATATCAAACTTCAAACCTCCATGATTTATGTTTTGTAGAAAGGGATGATACAGCAGATTATTCATAGGAATGTTTCCATGTTTAAAGACAACATGCTGCTCACTTTGT
>OMNS01030861.1:9747-24747 GCA_900303225.1 Laemonema laureysi | reverse complement strand
GGCTCTATCCACTTGTACATGAGCTGGGTCTGACGGGAGATGCAGCACCAAACCATCCAGTGATAATTCATTCATTATAATACGGTGCGCCACCAACTCAATGACTGTCCTGTACTTAATAAAGTATACAGACATTAAAACAGGAACATGAACGTATGAGAGGAGCCAGATGAACAGATTTGAAGAGCACAGTTGGCTGGGACAGCTGATATTTACACCCAATAGTCACACGCACACGCACACGCACACACACACACACACACACACACACACACACACACACACACACACACTTTTTATGTAAATGCTCAGGTTTAAATACTTTGCTGTGTTTTTACTGACACGTTATTGTATTTATCTCTATTGTTTTTGCTGTTGCTGCTGCATTGCATTTCATGTTGACGTTACTTCGTCTTTATTTAACTTGCAGCATTTTATTAGGAGCTACTCTCATCTTGATTGCATGCTTCTCCAGCCTCTCCTGTAAGTCTAAATGACTAAATGTAATGTAAATGTAATGCGTGTGGTGGGGAGGAGTCCAACAGTGTGCTCAGTACCTGGCCAATGGAGTCACATGGGGTGTGAGTGTAGAAGTAGTCAGTGTTTGTACATGCAGGCCTCGCTTTGCAACTCCCTGAACCAGCCTCTGAGGAAACATTGGCCCAGTCAGGGGAAGGAGCCGGTGGGCATGCGGAGAAGCACACACATCGCACACATTAAGATCCAGAGATAAGACACACATACACACACACACACTTTACTGGTACATTTGCATACAGATAACCTGGTCTTTATGTGGACTCATGCATGATAGGTACAACAGGCCTGTAGTATAGTATAGTATAGTATAGTATAGTATAGTCGTATAGAACAGTATAGTAAAGCTACTATACTATACTATACTACAAATCAAAATGACTCCGAATGAATGAATCAGTTGGAAAATAAATATTTGTGTCACTGGTGTGAATTGGGATTCGAACTACAAACCTACCGGCGTATGTGTCTGGTTCACACTGATGGCACACGGTCGCGCCCTTGTTGGAGTAGGAGTTTGCAGGGCAGGGCCGACAGTGTGTAGACCCTAGCTTAGCGCTGTAGGTGCCCGGCTTGCAGAGGAAACACTCTGATGTATAAGCCACCCCTAGACCAGAAACAGGAACCAACGTGTAATTATTAACATTTAGGGTGGTCAAATAAAACGTACTTGTGGTATTATTGTTGGATACAGCAACACTATAACCTTTCCATAAACCAACAGACTGAAGAAAGTGAAGATAATATCTGACCTGAGATGGTGATGTTCCTCAACAGAACAGGTTTGACAGCCATTTCCTGCAGAGCATATGCTGTGGTTCTCCAGTACAGAACGTTGGTGCCTTGGTTTAGTTTCACCTGGACACAGAAAGTAGTAAAATATATTCAAGAGCAGAAACAGAGGCAGGTAGGATGAGGTGTTTTGGGTTTTCAAGCTCACATTATGCTGACTCCAGTCGGCATCAGATATCTTTACAAACCGGCTCTCCGTTTCCGTGGACTGGCACTGGTCGTTCTGGACCTAGACGACCCAGAGAGAGACACAAATTAGTAAACAAACCCAATAATCTACGTTGATAAAGACTGTTGGACACTTACGAAAAATTCTAAGTAGATGTTGTTGTCGGGGTATAAATATTCAAAGGAAATGGCTCCGGCTTTCTTCAGGTTCACGGCATAGGACAGGGTGCTGGTGCACTCGTCTACATTGGAGGCTATGTGATCCCTCTTGGGAACCCACGTGGACCTGGGGGAAAACACCACATCTGGAAATGATCTGCATGTCTCTGGATAGAATGTTGGGCAGGATGAATGGTACTTGGGTTCAATGTGTGCAACCTGGTAGGCATCACTACCTGCTGTCTGATGACATCTGTCTGAATATCTGAATTCACTCTCCAAGTCGCTTTGGATGAAAGTGTCTAAAATGACTCAATAATCTCAATCTAAAATGAATCTGAATGTGCATAACACAGTATAGGAAACTGCAGGGAGGACAGACTCACTTGGAGCAGTTGGTCTGGGCGTCCTCATCGTTGATGTTGATGCCATACGTGACAAAGCCTGCCGGCAGGCTGTCCCACTTGTCGAAGGCCACCCCCGTGCCCAGGGAGTAGCTCCCTGCCGCACACTTCTGGCAGCTCTGGCTGCTCATGTCCAGGAACTCCCCGTCGGTGCAGGAGAAGGCTGCGGAAAGGAAGAAGGGAGTTAAAGAAAAGAGCAGCGTGTTAGATATGATATGAACGTCTCATTGGGAAGAGTGGAGAGATGTACTGGACTAAAGGACATTTCTGTGAGGTGATGTTCAGGCAGATTTAATAGAAGACGGGTAGACCTACTGCACATGTGTGTGTTTACTGCCAGATAATCTGGCAGATATCAGACTGTTTATTGGGGGAAAACATACAATTACTCTGGCCTTGAGCTTTAAAGGATGAAAGGATGAAATGATTAAATGTATCCTGGGTAATGTAGTCAGGGGATGGAACTCACTGCACTGGGTGCCTTTCACAGGGTCTGGGAGTCCTGTACATGTATCAAGCTTGTTGGGGACAGCCACTCTCCATCTGGACTCCAGCACATCACACTCAGTGTACTCAAAGTGGTAGTCTGACTGGAAAAAGACAATTCAACTGTATTCAAATGTAACTGTGACTGTAAACCAGTATGAAGACAAACAGCTATAAATCAACATTGAAAAAACAGACAGTCGAACAGGAGATCATATGATATAGGGTTAGGGTTAGGGTTAGGGTCATATGAAAGTGAAGATGTAGTTGTAGTATTAAAAAGCAATGTTGTGCTATTGTAGGGTGATTATATCAATAATTTGTTTTATAGTTTGCCTCTAAACGAGGGCAACCTCTTTTCCAAATAAAGTTGGGAGCCAATATTTACCCAAGAAAGCTGCCTCACCTGTTGTCTCAATACGTACTTCTTTTCTAATCAAGGAAAAGCATCTGTCATACTGAATCCCTTCAGGGTTTATTTCATTAGTCAGGAGGAGACAATGTTTGTGAACCAATCCTTTTGTAAACATGTCATCTCAGGTTTCCACAGGGAGACAACAAACACTATGATGCTGCTTTGAGTTTCAACCTACTTTAAAAAGCAGTTACAGTGGTTAATTTACAGACACTACCCCACCCACAATGCACTCACATTATGCTAATGTATGTAGGCAGACAGCGATTGACCCAAGATGTTGTCACTAACGGCACCGTAGATGTTGTGACTAATGGCCTGGCCTTAATTTGTTGTAAGTATTAAAGCCACTTAAGCCAAGGCCAGATGAAACCATGTGGGATAAATAGTTAAATAGTTGACAGCCCATCAGCAGATGAAGGCTTTGTGTTTGCGATTTGTGCTGCTTCATTTGCTGTGGTTGAGGTATCTCCACACCCAGGGTCTGCGTCGGAGGATCCAGTGATAAATATGAATAAAAATAGGAATGTGCTCACAGCCAAACCACTTGCTTTAAACAAACATGAGGAAACCAAGGCAACAGGACATTGGGATCAACGAGTCTCATGGTCAAATGACTTCTGGTGGCAGAAAACACATTCACCTGCGAAGCAGCTGCTGCGCGGTAGCTTCCTGACATTTCACTCCTAAGCTCACTCACCTTGAAATGTAGGTGCTAGAGTTGCCATAGAGGGTGTTTGGCATCAATACCATGCAAATAGATAAGCCTCAACACAGTATCTTTCTGCCATAAACGTACTGCCATAAAGAAATCTACTATATTATCAAATGGCGCAGTTGTAATGCAAATATTTAGAAGTTGGTTACTAGATAAGTAGGCCTATGGAGTAGTACTTGTAGTATGGAGTAGTACTGGGAGTTCAAACCGTTTTTTATTTTTTTAGTTTTATTTGGTAACGTTTTCCACACATTTTTTAAATCCACATTTAGTTGTTGACCCCAACATCAAAAATATTCTCACCTACTATAATTATTTTGAATGAAACCATCCCGTGACCCACTTCACCATACCAATAAGTCATGAGTGGACAGATTCCATAGGTTGCAGAACACTGCAGGTTAGACTAACATATGCTTATTTCCCACATGTGTCACTTATTGTGTAGAAGCCTCTTTCAGACAAAAAAATTTCAAATTTCAAATTTCAAGAACCCTTTTAGAAAATGCTATCTAAATGTATTCTATGCATATTATAATAACACATATTGAAGTAAAACATTAAAATAAGGATATTTCAGACACAGCTGTTTAACAACCCTATATTTAAAGTATATATATTTCAAATAGAAAGTCTGTGTGTGTGTGTGTGTGGTCTATGGCAGTGGTATCTCTAGTGTTTTTACATGCTGTAATAAAAAGTAAATAGGATATTCAATTCGAGCTATACCATCCCTACAGTAATACACTCATTCTTACATATTATTTTTCCATTTTTAACTAATTTCAGTGTAAACATAGGCCTAAAACCAACTATAACCTACAACCTATGCTATGTTGTCATTCGCCAATGAAAATCTAAACAAAACTACAGAGGTGAACAAGGGTTTAGCTCTATATGATAGCTTAACAGGTGTGTGCCAGATTCATGCAGAACAATATTATACAAAACATGGATAAAGTTATTATTTTTGTTATTCATCTTACCTCTTTACACAAGGGCAATTCCGCATTGATATGAGCAAATAAATGCCATATTACAAAATAACAGAAATCCAGTAGTTGCATCGTAGTTGTCCTCAGGTCGTCCCGGTCCTACTGTAGTAATGCCACGACACGATCCATTATAGAGGATCCGCATGTAGGCGCGGCTATACTTTGAACACAGGTAAACACAGGTTCCCTTGTGATTGGCTACCTGGTTCCTTATCTACACATTACAATGTATGGATGATAACTCAAATAATAAATTCGTTATTTACAATATAGGCCTAATAATAACATGTTTTGGGACTTTAAAATATACACACATTTTATTTTTATTTTTATTGTTATACATATATGTGGCTATATGCAGGCGGTAAAATGGGTTCGTTTTTTTAAGTGAATAAACATCTACACATTTGGGCAAAACAGGACAACATCATTTGTCAAAATAACATGGATATAAAAAAGACAAAAATTAGGATAGTAGTTACATTATTTACACAAGGATTTTGAGAAAGGCGTTTGTAAGTTATTTACATTCAGTGGTTGCTTAGAAACCAGGCTGTAAACATTGTAGCTTTGTAACCCAGTAAAACAAATCCAAGAGACAACTCTCTGTAGGCCTATTTTGGTGCTTTCAAGTCACGACAATATGTCAAATCGTGACCCCTTTCAATTTCCTAGAACAGAGAACGACTACACGTTCACAGGGACCAAGCCATCAAAGGTGGGAGGATTTTAATTTAGTCTAGTCGAGTCTACATTTACTGAACTCTGTTGTTTATGTCAATGCTGCATAAAGTTAGGCTATCAGCTATCAAGACAATGAGAAAACGTTTAGCTTCATGCATGCGTGTACCACGTCTGAAACAAAGCGTTGCGTGTGTTTGAATGAACAGAAAGAGACATTTGATAAACCAACTCATCTCGCCCAGAACGAAGAGCCGTGGCGTCGCCTTCACGTCACGGCGACGTCATCAAGCACCAGAAGGAGTGCAACGCACAATGACGAAGAGGTATTGTTTACAATCCACTTCATATGAATAATATGTAGGCCGCATTATAAAGAAGACAATTAAAAGCAACCTTTAGTATGGTTGTGGAGTTGGATGGGTAGGCCCATATCGTATGCTGTAATCGGGTATATGTAATCAAATTTTCTTTTTGGGTCACTTGAGTTATAACGTTACGAGTTATTAAGTTCAATCTTGCATTTTGCTGAACGGTTGAGCCGCCGTCCGCTAAAGGCCTAGAAAAATACATTCAAAAATAAAAATGGGCATGGTATTCCCTTGAAATTGTTATACAATTGACAAGGTGGTCACGTCGAAAACAATTACAGGTGTGAACCTTATTATATATTTGATGTGAACACATAGGCGGCTACATCCTATATTTAACTGGTGAACCACAATTTCGTTAATACAATATAGGCATACATTGTATCATTAGGAGTCAGTAAGCATAATTTTGTGAATTTGTTTGACTGCCCAGTCAACAGATTTCCCATTACAGTTCCCTTGGCATTGCAGTCAATTATGTAACTGATACACCATACAGTAGTTAATCAGTAACTGACTACGTTGAAATGTAACATGACCCCCTTAAGCACATCTGATGAGATTCTCCCTCCACTTCTCCAGGCTCCCAATGACAGCCTCGACTTCCACCTGAAATCCTGCTACGACCACCACAAAGACTTCAGCCGCACTAGGAACCAGACCTTGTACCAGCGGGAGACCGTCTCTGAGGACCATGGGTGGGAACAGGAATATGCAAATTGTATCCATGAGTGCATGACTTCCGCAAATGAATAACGTTTAAGTGTACTCTTGTCTAATGTCAACTAACAGGACACTTGAGAAGCAAGAAGTCCCACAAAACAAGCTGGAAAATGACAGCATCAGAGTGTGGATTAACCCCCAGAAATGCTCCATTTACAGCATCCAAGGAACAATAGGTGATGTGTACTACATTGTCATACCACCCAAGTACCTACGGCTGGTGAAGTTTATCAGAAATTAAAAATGAACAGTATAATGATTATCAACAGTAAGTGTGAATTAACAAAGTGAATTGCATAACAGTTCAAATGAAATCAATGAATTGACTCGGCCATTCAATTCACAATTAGCAAGGCGGCTGGCCTTGCTAATTGTGTCATATTTATTATGACTATATTTTGCCCTTCTTAGAGTCTCACCACAACGCGTCAACAAACCGGGGCTACTCAAGGAAGCATGACGGTGGCTTCTATTCAACCTGAAGGGTCCACACTCTTCTAAAACTACACACATGGGGAGAAAGGTAGTGGAGGAAATGAAATAAAGTCATTCACAAGATGCCATGTTTGTAATGCTGTTGTTAATTATCACAAACACCTGTTTGTAGTGCTGTTGTTAATCACTAACACCTGTGGAAGGAGGAATGGTTCAGAATGAACCCAGAGACGTCCTAACTGTTCATAACAAAGATAAAAGAACATTTTCAACAAACCCAAGCAGAGATCTTTTTCACTTACCCATCCACCAATAACAATAACAGAGCAGGCTCAACATAAATAACTTCTAGTAGGGGGGCTACATCCCTCTTGCTTTCACAGAAGGTAGCATAGGTGTCCACTGTATATATTTAACTTGTATACACCAATTTTATTGTGTATTATTGTTCCTCCGGGTGAGGCGTCTAATGAAGGCCTTTTCGTTCCACTCCCCCGGGGACAGCATGTGAGTGCCGTTATGAATGCAAAGCACAGTCATCTCCTCGGCATACTGGAGGTCCTGCAGCAGCTGAGGGGCACAGAACAAGCACATGGCGTTGGATAGGTTGGATATGAACAACGAGTCACATTTTCAATGGTAGCCCAGTTAACAAAAGGTCAATAGCAGGTATATTTAGTTAGAGACGCAACCTAAGCATAGCAAGTTGACTTTCCTTTAATACAAAACTATGGTGGGACTACTTATGAAGTTGTATGGCTGTGGATATTTAATGGTTGTATTGCTGAAAACAATATTCCATCTGTCTTGTTTAATCGTGGAAGACGAATAAAATACAGAATGATGAAACTAAGTGGGACACGAGACACAGCAGACACAAAAGCTGTTTGTTCTCCTTGAAAGTGTGTCTTCAATGCGTGGGTGTGTTTGGAGGTAGGATAGCACATTATCAGACCACCATTGCTATAGATTGCCCATCAAGCATATAGACTGGTGGTGAGAAGCAGCTCACGTACACATCAGACTGAACAGACATCAGTCCATCAGAGAGGCACACACTCACTTTTGGAGTGATGAAGAAGTATTGCGAGGTGGTCTCTTTGCACGCTGTGCGGACCACGATATCAAACACCCTCCTCTCGTTGATGGGGTCCATTCCCTGCGGAGGACACGGCGAGATTAGCGAAGACACTTCAAACAAGCTCTTCAAGATGAAGACCATTCTATAATTACATGCAAGCAAGTTTTGAGTCCATAAATACACATTCCTCTCAGCAGCTCATATTCAACACCAAAACAAAAACATGAACATTAATGATGAACAAAAATAAAAGGTGAACGCGAGACCTGGTTGATCTCATCCACCACCCTGAAGGGGCAGCGGTTAAGCTCCTGCAAGGCCATGAGGTAGAGCATGGTGGAGACGCTACGCTCCCCCCCACTCTGGTGGTGGGCCGTCAGCTCGTGCAGCTGGGTGCTGTTGTGGAACTTCACCCTGATGCGTATACCATACTTATCGTACTCCTCCTATTCACACAAAACATATCATCATCATAATTACATTCAGTTCCCCCAGAAAATGCTTGGAGGTCAATGATGTGCATGCGCTATGTTACCTCTTTTTCTGAATGGAGGTCGACTTCCCCCACACACTGCATGGAGCGGAAAAAATCGCTGAACTTCTCATTGATCTGACCAACCAACAGCCTGAGAGGGTCCAGCCAGCGCTCTTTAGCCTGAGACAGAGAGACAGAGACACATAAGACAGCATACGCAGTAATAACTGACATTTTCTTAGGTAGAGAGAAGTTCAGCCAATAAACAGGATCTCATCAGTGACTCCACATGTATTTATTGGTAATTTCATTGTATTGTTGTTCTATCCTATCCAAGTCTATCCAAGCAAATAAGTAAATGTAAGCAACTATACAAGGACAAATACAATATACTTTCTCAATGGTATGCCCAACAAATGCGAGTACAAATGTACAACAACCTAAAGTGTGGCCCAGTAGCTGAATGAACTACAGTGCCTTCTAGTGGCTACAGAGAAGATCTCGGGCAAACCACTGCAGCGGTACCACGTACCTCAGACATGTTCAGTCGGTAGGAGTTCAGGGTTTCACTAAGATCGTCGAGCTCCTTCTCCAGGTTCTGCACCTCCTGCTCCCGTCTGTTGTACTCCTCAACCACCTGGGGACCAACCAGGAAGAAGCATTTCTCACGGTTACAGATCAACTCAGTGGGCACCTTCATCATCGTCTGCCACCAGCTCAGTAGGCACAGGGACATTGCAATAAGCCAGTCATTGTTGGTCTATAATTCATTCCGAAAATTCAATTTCCAGATGATGCCGCCCAAGTAGGGCTGAACAATAAATCGAAATACGATTGAAATCGCAATATGGCCAAGTACAATATCCAAATTGCAGGAGCTGCAATTCTTTGATAAGGGTAAAATATGTAAATGTATAACATTATAAATTAGGTACTGTAGTGCTGCAGAGATGCCCTGGCCTACACGTGTTCTTCTTCACATGTTTGTTTGGTATAGACCCCAACAAATGTCACATCATGATTTCATGAGTTTTTTTCTGTGAAAATGAAAATTGTGATGCGGTAATATTACTGTGAAACTAAACTGCATTTACCCAATACGGTCCAATGCGGCTCATATACCCTTTAGTCCTGAATGCATGACAGTGTAATGGCTATGGTGTTTGAAAAGGTACTGGGTTCAATCCCCAATGTCTGCAGTCTACCAGTAAGGCATCCTTGAGCAAGATGCCAAAGCAACTACCCACTCCTTAATGACTTACCATAACTAAAATAGTATGTCAACGACAATGCTTACATTTTCGCTGAGTCCAGTGAAGCCTTCTGCCCTGGACCTCTCCTCGTTCAGCAGGGCGTCCAGTTCGTCCAGGGAGTCAGGCAGCTTGCTGAAGGCCTAGACAGACACGTATCCCTGTGACTCCTCATAGAGAACCAATACTCACGCTACACTCATACAGTACACAGGAAAAGACACCGCATATTCCGATTACATTCTTTGGATGTTTACGTCCATTATGAATTATATATAATGTTGTACGCTACTTTATGTTCGTGTAAACTGTGGTCCTGTATTTCTAGAAGGGCCAGTGAGTGCCTTCTGTATTCACACTGGGATCATCTTCTCATAGTCACGGCTGATTTTAATAATCATATTTCCAACAAAATGACATCCACGCCATTAATCTTTAATTCCAAACCTCAGAAGACAAGCTACTTCCACCGTTAGTGTAGAAAAGTGAATTAGATATGGAGGAAAAACTACATTAGAGATTCACTGTAGCATTTTTAAGGAGCACATAGTACTTTTAACAAGGATTTTCGTTCGGAAAGAAAACCTCACTGTGCTGTTTTTAACTATCGATCAATTATTAAATCCTGCACCAACCTCTGACATTCTTAGCCTGACCTTGGTCTCAAAATGTGAGGAATGTTTTAACAATAAAATAACAACCATTAGAGCTGGTATTGTCAGAAATATTAATATCCCATATGATCTGCCCTGTAGCAGGCCGGCAACTATGAGGAATCTTAATAGTATCTCTGATTCAGAACTTGACAGAAAAATAACCCTCAACCTGTTGTCTGGACCCTGTCCCTACAATCTCCACATCAGTCCTTAAAATATCAATATATCTATCAATCTATATATCTATCAATCAATTAATATCAATCATAATTACAGGTTGATATCCAATTGACCCTTCTTGAGCAAGATACTTACCTAAACAACTTTTTAAATGAGAATGATATTTTGGAGGAATTCCAAATCGGTTTTTAGATCTATCCACAGCAGAGTGATCTTAGACTCATAAGGATTAAAGATCATAAATATTATCCAAGAATAAAAGAGATATACTTTATAAACAGCATATTTATAGGGTAACCAAGACAGCGTTCTTTCATCTGAGAAAAACTTTTACTTTTTAATTGCGAAGCTACAGCTGATTCAGTACTCTGCAGCTAAACGAAAACAAGGCAGAGAGCATATAACCCTGTCCTGGCTACACTGCACATTTTATTTCTTTTAAAGTTGTTCTATTCATCATCATCATCATCAACAACAGCTACCCCCATGGTCTACACCAGAACTACTCTAGTGAAGAGCATGGCAGCAGGGTGCGTACTGACCGCCTTCAGCTCTGTAGGCACTTCCCCTCCTGGCTCCATGTTGCAGACCTGCGCAGCTCTCCTGATCAGGCCCTTGCAGTTCTCCAGCAGTTGGATCTTCTTCTCCTCCATACAAGTGACGGCAGCCTTCATGAGGACAAACCACGGACAGGAGGCACAAGTCGATGATGGAGGAGAAGCAAGTGTGAACCAGTTAAAAGACATTACAGGACAGAAATAATCAATGTATAAGCAATTCGCAAATAAGAGCATCAATACACACACACACACACACACACACATTTTAGGAAGGAAGGGTTTGATTATGGTACCCATGTTTCAATGCTCCTTGTTATATTGATCTTTTCAATACTTTAAATGCTTATATGGTTATGTGTGTATATCATAATCCAAAACCTACTTCCAAATTCCGGAGATTAACTTGTTCGTCCCTACATTCCCTCTCCAGATGGGTCTTCTCAGCAGTCAGGCCCAGCCTCTCCAGAGTCAGGAGCACCTTGTCCATACTCAGCCTGGCTCTAAGCTGAAATATATCACAACATATCAGACGAGAGACAGAAACATATGAGACAGTCAAAGAGAGACAAAACCATATCAGACAGTCAATGACCAAAAAAAGGAATGGACACATTTGCAACAAAACACAATCATTGAAAATGTAAATTTTAAATACATTTGATAAAAAGTTATTTTCCACTTCCCCCATTTTGGGGGTTAACAGCTAATGTCATTTTGGCCATATAAAAAGAGGCCAAGTCGGTTGAGAACATGAAACTACTTAAAGGAGCTATATGTATCATATGATATATCATCAGAGATTACGGAAACATGCAAGTCCAAATACTGGCTTCTCCAACAAGAATGCTACAGCCAGTATGTTCTCCTTTGAAATTTCTATTCCGGGTTGGAACGTTTGTGTTTGTTTTGGTCTGTAGTCTAGTCTCCAAGTAGCCCGGGTTGCCAGATATGCAACAAATTGGCACAGAAACACAGCGTGCTGCAGCCATGGAAGCAAGCAAACAAACTGGATCAACTGAGTTTGTTCAGAATTCGAATCAGTTCGATTCTACCCGACCTAAAAAGCCTTGTTCTCTTTCAAAAAAGCTCTGTGACCACAGCCGTGCTAAAACACGGGTAAAGCTCTAAGTTGCATTTGAAAGATGGAGACGGCTTAGAGCCCTCAGAAGGATTTCAAGATGGATGCCGAGTTGGCTAATTTTCTCCTGAACAAGTAAGCATTGAGCTTCAGCTAACGTTAGCTTATATCTGTGTGACTGTAAACACAGCTAGCCATGCATTTAGCTAACATTGACTTAAAAATCTATAAGAGCTGGTTTATAATTTGTAAACAATAAATACATTGCGTACATATACATTAGCTGATCAACTTGCAGTGTAGGACTCATCGTCGCTTGTCATTGTCAAAATATAATCATTGCGCTCGTCTCAATATAATGTTGTGCTTGGCTCGTGTTCGTTCAGTGTCCTCAACCTGGGTCTGTGGAGGAGGGGGCGGTCGGAGACAACTCTCTCCAATATTGTGAATTTGGACTGCAGTACCCATTTTAAACACTGTCAGTTTTACATATAGCTCCTTTAAAGACAGGGAAACAAAACATACAATACAGTGCACTTTGTTTCTTAATGTCACTGCAGAACTGGAGAAAACAAATACAGCAAACAGCATTTCCCTTCGTCATAACACATTACTATATGGTAGTTGTAAGCCTAGTCCTCCATACCTTTATTTGGGACATGACTTCACCCATTATGGACACTTTCTGGGCGTTGACAGCAGAGATTTTGGCTTTGGTCTCTTCCTCAAATTTCTTCAGGTCTACACCATTTCTCTCAATTAGCCTAAGACTGAACACATCAGCAAAAAGGGCTAATTAACAATTATCAATGGAAAGAAAGACTTACAAGTGAGGCTGGGAACAAATCAAAGCATAAAATAAAAAATCAGGAGGAGTCAGAAAACAAGTGCTTTAAAAGCCAATATTAAAGTATGTTTCTGATGGAGAGCAACAGACACCGCACACCATGGTAACTAAAGCTACAACCATGTAGACATGGAGCCTATAAACAGACGGAGGAATCATTCTTCCTACCTGTCCTGTTTGGTGGCAATCTTCTGCTCCAGCTGTCTCCGTTTGCCCTTCTTCTCCAGCAGCCTCTTCTTCTCCTCCCTAAGTTCGTTGTCACGGCGCTCCAGGGTGGAGATGTTGAGTTGCACGTCCTTTAGATGCTCATCCAAGGCCTTCATCTTCCCCTCGCAGTCCTGATGTAGACACACCAACGTCTTAGAGCACACCTTCAACAAACCACTTGTGATTGCTTAAGAATGAGTTCAAATGTAAAATAACAAAAAAAGAAAAGAAAATAATCGACAAAACAAATCTCTATGTTACTTGGTTTGAATAATAAAATAATAATAAAAATAATATAATATATTAATTTAATATTATATTATATTAATATATATATAATATAGAATAAAAACTTTGAATACAATAACTTCATAGGCGCAGTTTGTGCTAGTTCGAGAATCACTGAACCGCATAGTGGCCATAGCCAGAAATGTATGAAGGGATTTAATATATCTACATAATATCTATATTTTTTATAACAACATAGAACTAATACTTTTTTGTAATACCTTGCTCTATAATAATAGACACAAAGGGTAAATTAATTGTGTGACTATTTTCATAAAACATTGGTTGTGGTCCAATTCTGTGGTATGGTAGCCTGTAAAGGCATTCACACGTGCACCTGATAGGCAAAGAAGGAGAGGTTACAGCTTCTTCAGCTCACCACCACTGCCACAAACCTCCCTGTGTTTTAACATATATGCCAAGGTTCACAGTCTATCAACGAGCGTGTAAGTCTCTTTTCCTGTTCTTAAGAGGTCTGTAAATAGAACATGCAGACCGTGATCTGCTGCTGGAGCAGGCGCTTCTCGTCACCGTCCGCAGCGACGGTGAG
The DNA here is from genome assembly GCA_900303225.1 of Laemonema laureysi. Lineage (NCBI taxonomy): Eukaryota > Metazoa > Chordata > Actinopteri > Gadiformes > Moridae > Laemonema > Laemonema laureysi. The sequence continues at coordinate 10,691 of OMNS01030861.1, read as the reverse complement.
GAACCTGGAGGGACGGAGCACGGAGTTGTTGGTGCTGACGTTGTTGGAGTAGGCTGACTTCTTCACCGTATAGCGCTCCTCCGCCGTGTAGAGGACCTTGAGGTAGGGCTCCTCGATCACCTGGACAAAATAGGGTTGAATACTGAACACGTTGTCTACAAGCTGTGCTCATTCCAATGAGGTGATCCATGTCACCTATAACATACATAATGAATACAAATTTTGGTTTGGTGGTTTGGTGAGGTGCAGTCAGTAGTGGACGACATGCTCCAGGTATCACATGTCATGGATGCACGACTCAAAACAGACCTTTTTGATCATGGTCTTGGTTTGGGCCGTTCCCACGGGGACGTCGTGCACCTTGTACTGGTGGCACAGGAAGCTCATGACCTCGTCCGGGGCGTCAAACATCTCACGCAGGTAGGAGTAGAACCCAAAACGCCTGCACACATAGTCTATCAGTTTAGTAAGAGTAAGGGTCCTTCATACCAAATGCCATCACCTTGTTGAATTCAGCACCATGTACAGGTTTTGCTTGGTCTTAGAATGCATGCATAGCATTATTTGTTGTGTATGCTATTTAAACCACTGGATGGAGCCAAAGGCACATTTCCTCCTAGCGGATAATACACTCCAATCTACGCTACTACAACCCATTGCTGCTTTTCAATGCATGAAAGAGCTGCATATAATACAAGGCACAAGAGTTTATTTAACATATTTCTGGAGGTAAAAAAGATGCCCATCAGAAACACTTCACCTGAGGGACTCGATGGGTCGAGATGGTGGCATGTTAGAGCAGGACCCTGCTGGGGCCAAGATGGAGTTCACCTTCAAGTTTAGTTTGTCCCGGACCTGAGGAGTTTAAAACACATCAGATCATATCTGTGTACTGTGAATTTTTTTAAATATTAAATTAAATATAATTATTATATATTAAAATT
>OMNS01030860.1:0-11446 GCA_900303225.1 Laemonema laureysi | reverse complement strand
AGCTGGTTTATTACTTGGATAGGATCAACTTCACCACATCTTTTGGCGATCAAGTGTTATTTGATGAGAATGGCGATGCTCTTCCGATCTACGACGTAATGAACTGGTGGTGGCTCCCAGACGGAAGCATAGTGGTTCAGAATGTGGGCGATGTCAAAGAGAACGCCGCCAAAGGTGGAGAAATTACACTCAAAGAAGACATCATATTCTGGAATTTTGTGTCCAAAAAGGTTTGGTCTGTGAAGCTAACTATTGTCTGTCTAACAACTGTCGAGCTAAATAAGTGAAGTTAACTTCTTCATTACTCGGCCTCTGGCTCAGGTTTTTGCTGAAAATAACATGTGGCAACCCTGTAACACTATAACACTATAGGGCCATAGTACAAAAAGAGACTACCTGGGTCAAGATTTGATGGCAATAAAGTGAAGTAGAGCAAGGATAGAGAGGTTTTAGTAGAGGTAGGTTTAGACCCATTCATCCAAATAAAACAATACAAAACAGTCCAATACAAACGTGATGAAACAAACAGGGCAATATCTCAAGAACCCACGTTTGATCCTTCTATTGAAAGATCAGGGTAATTATAATTGAATGACGGTGAAGGTCATTCAATGGTCACATTCTCTGTGAATGCTGATGGAGCTCCCCCAAATGCCAGGGTGTAATGTGAACACTGCTCCTGTTGGAATCAGTGGAGTCTCAGAGGTTAAGAGCTTTTTTTGTAAAAGTTACTATTTTATCTACAGCCTCCTCGATCAGTGTGTAGTGAGAGCTGTCCCCCAGGCACCCGCATGGCCAGAAGGAAGAGTCAGCCTGACTGCTGCTTCGACTGCATGCCTTGTTCAGAGGGGGAAATTAGCAATACAACAGGTTGGTGTACCGTTTAATCTCTAATAATGTCATTGATCCTATGGGAAAATTGAACCTTTCTCCAGTGTACCTTTGAACCCTATTTTTCATAGACTCGACAGAGTGCCTGAGTTGTCCAGAAGACTTCTGGTCCAGCCCTCAGCATGACCATTGTGTGCCAAAAACTGTAGAGTTTCTCTCCTACAATGAGCCCTTGGGTATATCCTTAACAACTGCCTCGTTGATAGGTACGCTCATCTGTACAATTGTGCTAGGAATATTTACACATCACCGTGCCACGCCAGTGGTTAAGGCTAACAACTCAGAGCTCAGCTTCCTCATTCTGCTGTCACTCAAATTGTGCTTCTTGTGTTCCTTGCTTTTCATTGGTCATCCAAGGCTGTGGACTTGTCAGTTGAGGCATGCAGCCTTTGGGATCAGCTTTGTTCTGTGTATCTCATGTATCCTGGTGAAGACCATGGTTGTTCTGGCGGTATTCAAGGCCTCCAAACCAGGTGGTGGCAATAGTCTGAAGTGGTTTGGGGCAATTCAACAGAGAGGGACTGTTGTATTTCTGACTTTAATCCAAGCAGCAATATGCACAACATGGCTTGTGGCTTCCTCACCAACTCCTCATAAAAACACACAGTACCACAATGACAAGATAATAGTTGAGTGTATAGTAGGGTCCACTGTTGGGTTTGGAGTCTTACTCGGCTATATTGGCTTACTGGCTATTCTCAGTTTCCTGCTTGCATTCTTTGCACGCAATCTACCAGATAACTTCAATGAGGCCACATTTATTACCTTCAGTATGTTGGTCTTCTGTGCTGTTTGGATAGCCTTTATCCCAGCGTATATAAACTCCCCTGGTAAATATGCAGATGCTGTAGAGGTATTTGCGATTCTAGCTTCTAGTTTTGGTCTGTTAGGGGCCCTTTTTGGGCCAAAGTGTTATATAATTCTGCTTAAACCTGAGCGAAATACTAAGAAGGCTATAATGGGACGAGGTGCCCCACAATCATAGAAACAGTGCAATTATTTAGTTAAGCAAAAATAGCAAAGCACTTCTGCTTGTGTACGGCAACACCGCCAGGACAAAACACTTGCAGACCTGCAGTAGACCACAACTCCACAGGTGGCTCTAAAGCACTAATACTAACTAGGGCTGCTTAATTATGGCGAAACTCATAAACTACATTTGTAACCCTGTTACATAAGTACAATAAACAGATTTTAGAATATTATATTGTGTGGTGAATTATTCCTTTGCAACAATCTTGTATTAAGTTTGCCAGGAGGCTTTTTTTCATCTGTCTCACACTAATACACCTGTATTTATAGTCGGATATATGAGCAAAATGGGCTGACTATAAATGTGTCCTTTAATACACCCCTACTAAAACATTTCACTTACTCCAACTAAATTCTACTTCATCATGAACGCAATACATTGAGATGAGACACCATTGTACCAAGGATTCTTTAATCTCAGCAGAATATAACATTGGGATATTAAATATTGTCTGTACAGTTACACTCTAGACAAAAATGACATACATATGTATATGCTATAATATATGACATATTATGTTTTTGTATGTCGCTACATACTATATCCTAAAGAATTGTTTCATAAAAGTGTTTTTGTCATTGAAATACTTTCACTGTGCAGCTTGTGCAGATTAGCAATACACTAAAGCAACAGCAACTGTGAAATAAACTGCTATTATGCTATACAAACAGGATTAGAATGCTTATGTAGCACATATTGCTAGCCCTTTCGTGGTGATTGCTATCAAAGTTATCCTCATGATAATTGAGTTTATATTGCAGTATGTGAAAACTAATTTGTGAATTGTATGTATTGAATGAATGAATGAATTGAGTGAATGTATTTTAACAATCCAAGATAAAGCCATGATAACAAGCTTGGTTTATCTAGGGGACTTAATCATGCGCTTCTTGACGTTTTTGTCAGGTCGTACTAAAATTATAAAACATTTAGGCACAAATATACATAACAGCAACCCAAAACTGGAAGCCAAGATGGCAAATATCTCCACGGCCACACTGAATTTCCCCGGAGAGCTGACGTGAGCCGGGATGAACGAGAGCCACACAGCGCAGAATATGATCATGCTAAAGGTGATGAGTTTGGCCTCGTTGAAGGTGTCGGGCAGCTTGCGGCCCAGGAAGGCGAGGAGGAGGCAGAGGGAGGCCAGCACGCCGATGTAGCCAAGGACCAGGTAGAACCCAGGGGGCCAAGGGTCCCTGCACTCCACCACTATCTGGTCGTCAGAGAGAAGACACATTAGAGCTGGACTGTTAGCACTGCAGTTCTTTCCAGGATAAGGTCACTTCTGAATAAGCTAGACATTTATGAGCAATACAAATGCAAATATGGTATGTTTTGAATATATAGTTATAGTATGGCTATTATATATTTATTATTAACCTTCCCAGTTGATGCTTGGTAGGTTGGATTCCTGAATGGGAAGGGGGGTGCACCTGAGAGCCAACCAGCACAGAGACAAACCTGAGTGGAGACCAAGCAAAGACATTGAACTGTCTACTGTCTGACAGCAAGTACAGATGAATCGCCTGTTGTGTGTGAGATCCTACCAGCCCACAGCCTACCTGGGGTACAGTAGTGCACAAGATGAGGGTCCTTTGTTGGGAGGGGCCGAAGGACTTCATAGCTCCAGAACCTGGCATAGTGGACCGGAAGGCCAGCAGAACCACAATAGTCTTGACCAGAAGGCAGGAGAGACATAAAACAAAACTGACACCGAACGCGGCCTGGCGCAGTCTACATGTCCACATGGACGGCTTGCCGATGAAGACCAGGGAGCTGAGGAAACAGAGCTTTAGTGACACCAGCAGCAGGAAGCTGATCTCTGAGTTGTTCGCCCTGACGATGGGCGTGGTGCGGAAGTGATGGAAGACGGTTGTGATTACGGTTGTCATGACGACCCCCAGCAGGGTGAGCGTGATCAGGATGATGCCCATGGTGTCGTACACAGACAGGAAGTCGTCCACTCCAGCCACACACTCTACCTTACTCTTGTCTGACCAGTAGTACTCTGGACATTTGGTGCACTCTGTAGAATCTGTGTGTAGAAAACAAGTGATGACACTATAAGTGGACTAACTATATGTGTTAACTATATATGTTCATTCATAGGCCTTATGATCTCATGTCCATGGGTTTTGTGCAAGGTTCTCAAAATTAAAGGTATTATGACTATTATGATTATTATTATTGTGGTTATGGTTGTTATGATTATGATTATTATTAATGTTATTATTATTGTTGTTATTATTATTATTTAATAAACAGCAGATCTATGTACCAGTTTGGTTGCTTATCTCTCCTTCTGCGCATGGTAAGCAGTCAAAGCAGCACTGAGGTTCTCCTGGGCGTCTGGCTTGCCTACTTCCAGGCGAGCAGGGATCATTACAAAGCGACACAGGAACCTGACAACAAACAATACACAGCATTAATGTTTTGTATGTTTTGGTAGTATAGAGTACATGTGAAATAACCAACCTGTGATAGGCCTCCTGTCCACACAATTTTACTCTGATTCAGCTGCAGCTGCTGATCCAAAGGGGCCGAGCCATCATAGCTCCCCACCTTAATGAACCTTAATTGTATAGAAAAACATATTTACACATGACCAAAATATTTTTGTCATTATAGCCATCAGTAAATGTAAAATCAATCATCTCTTATTTTCAATGTCTTTTCCTATATTTAATATGTATATTTGTTTATATTATTTCATTCATTCCTTTATTTAGATATTTAAATTTTTTTTACCTAATTTCTCCCTTGCTGTCCTTTTGCCAGTTGATAATTTCATATAGGGGCACAGGCTCTCCATTGTGATCAAAGTGTATTTTTTCACCAAACTGGTCGGTGAAATTAACCATCTTCACGTAGCGCAATAGCTGCATTATATAACAAAAGAGAGAGAGAATATATTCACCAATAGGTTAAAATAGCCCCTATAAATGAGTGCTTTGATGCCAATATGTAAATAGACACCTCTTTTGGTGTGTTTGATTTATTTTGTTTACATCCCGCTGAATCACATTGCAGTAAGTGGTGCAGTGCATGGGCAATGGCATACACAGCCTTATAAACGTTATATGATGTTCTGACTTTGGACACCTCTGTGTAACTGCTGCGCACTTTGCTGAGATCCTCTGAGCCCGTGCAAACAGGCCTACCATGTGCACTGGTAGTGTTTTCATGGCCTGAAAACTTCAGCCTACAGTCGAACAGTTCCTCCCATAGCATGTTGTGAAACTCAAAACCAGGTTCTGCTTTCGGCCGCACCTTCAACAAAAACTCTCTCAGACCAGGTATGTAAACCCCTGGGAAGGAGAAGCCCAGTGTGCCTTGCAGGAGAAATTGGAACTGGGGTGAAGTTAGCAAGCTAGCGGTAACCCACGCGTCACTGGCTACCAATTGGATTCCTGTCACGTTCCTGGCAGCAAGCTAGTGAGTGGAAAAGGAAATACATTCGTCCATTATGTAGAATATTGCAGAATTTATTGGTGGGCTCCAATAAATAGGCTTTTGTATTCACTGGGGTAATGGGCAGGGGGATTCACCTCAGAGAACAGCTGCAGAAGCTGCCCCTCTGCACCGAAGGCCAACACCACCCTAGCCTTGGATCTCTGGAGGGTGTCTGCTATGGCTCCAATCTCAACCAAGTTAGGGGATTTCGGGATAGTTAAATGGTATGCGAGGCAGCCTCCCCGTTGTCCAAATTGATGAGAGAACGCTTGGATTCCATAGCGACTGTAGTCATCCTTAAAAACCAGAGACACACGGGTGACATGAGCATAAATTAGAGTATGTTGATCGCATTGGGGATGCAATGGAAAACAAAATAGTTTGAACGATTAATCTCACCTGGGTCCCTACTGTGCCCACCCAGTTCCATCCAAAGTAGGTGAACAGCTCAACCAGACCCCCGACTTGAAACAGATCACTGGCCACTGTGCGTAACAATGACGCGAGGTTACGCTTGTCGGTGAGACAGGCACAGGTGGCAAAATAACTAACCTGGCGACAAAGTTGTAAAAACAGAACATTTTCTTTTCAAATATGTGTATAAACGCTTTTCATTCAGGGTCGAGTAATTTGAATGAAGGTTATTCTCACCAGAGGGATGCTGAAGGGGCCCAGAATTTGCGCTACAGCCCCAGTAGGGGATGAAGAGGCGAGGCCAATCACAGCCGCTATTGGAGATCCAGTTAGACAGCTTCCTGAATCATTGGTGCTTTCTGTAATTGTTACATTTCCCCTCGTAGACTTTCTGTCATCATCAGGGTAGTACAATTTTCCCCATCCTTTAATACCTTTATTTTCTATCATCCTTGGCATCCCTTGCTTGTTTCTTGTTTTCTCTGCTATATCACTCATACTTTTCATGTCTACTGCACCCAACGCTGAAATTGAAGCTCTACCCGTGTCGAAACTTGTGTTTTGTCCTGCCGTGCTGTGAGTGAGTAAAGACAGAACAGCTCTGAGGCTGGTATGGATGTGATCACAGCTGTCCATGATGTGGTAGCCAAGCCTCACACCAGGAAGTAGAGCTGGGTTATGGTTTATTTCCTCCACTGCGAAGATCATTGTCATCATCCACCGGAAGGCTCTGTTGTCAAATCTGGAGAGGCAACACAACCAAAACAACAAAAAGTATCCTTTAAAACAGTGATCAAAAATCAACATCATCATCACCCTCTTGCAACTTCAAAATCAACTTGCAACTCAAAATACAGAGAACATAATGTAGAGACTTGAACAATGCAAACTAGTTGTGCAGAAAAGGCTTGCTCTGACAATATTTAAAGTATCAACAATACCAAATATTTTCCATATAGTTATATTGTAGTTAGTAATATTTGTTCATATTAGTGCAGTGTTAATAGCTTTTAGTAAAACCTAAATATATATATATATATTCTGCATTACCCGTCTGCTTACCCATTGCATGGTAGGTTCTGGGGTTTGCTATGGTAGGTATTCTGGGAGTTAGGGACGAGGAAATGTACAGGGAACAACCCACCGATGATCACATCTCCCTCTGAGTGAAGGGCCAGCAGCTCGCTGTTTCCCAGAATCACACATTCAGACAAGAGCGATACACCAACACCACTTACTCCCTCCGTCCTTAGATCAGACAGTGGCCCCATCATTCTCTGTTCCTCCTCCACCACAGCTCTTCTGACGAAACTCAGCTCGGACCCACCAAGTTGAAACAGGTGGGAGATCAGCAAGATGTGGCTTGGTAGGAGCCAGAGAGGTTGCCAGAGGAGAACCACCAGCCAAACTGGCCCCATAATTATACAATATAGTTGCTGATAACTAAATAGAAAATAACAAAAAATAAATAAACAAAACAAAAAAAATACAATTAAAAAGTCTCAAAACATCTCAAATAAGGACTTTGAGTGTTTGAATGAGATGAATATGACTTTGTTCAAATAAAAGGTGTACAAGAATGAACAGTTCACTTGCCGTATATGTACGTTGGAACAGAGGAGGATAGTAAAAACATGTGTTTGTAAAAGGGTGGTGACTTGGCATATATAAAACAAATGAACCTTCTATAATCAGCTGAGTCTTATCTGGACCAATCAGAATGAAGATAACAACTGAAGAAGATGTAGGACAAAGGTCAAGACATTATATGCCAATGACTGTGGTCTAAATTCTACTGCTGTTGTTATGATTATTACGATTCTGTTGTCATTTTAATAATAGCTATAGAAAGGCTACTAACAATAGGCCCATTGCAGAAATTATGACACTTTTTACTACTAATGCCTGTCTAGTGGACTGCACACTACACTGCACATGAGACATCAGCAGATCCAAAAGCAATGCAAATCATCACATTACAATTGTGATATACTATATGATGATACGTTTTCAACTTCCTTCTCATTTTGTGTGAACGCGCCTGCCACAACTGTAAACAATAGCACAATGGTCCTTGTGATTAGACATTTTGTAAAGTACTTGTATGGCGATTTACTGTTATGTTGTCCACATACTCCATACTGACCGCTGCACATTGATTTCAAATTCTGACAAATTATATTGGTCAATTATGTTTTAGTGAAGACAGGAGGGACGGCTTTAAGGATACTACCTCCACCTTGTGGATATAATAAAGTGTACCCAGCATGAGAAATTCAGACCACAGCCATGGCTGACTGCACACACAGCTCACACATGAGCGATTTTGGCGTATGTTGTGACATACACGACTAACAAGTCGGTTGCCATTGGGGAAGCCTGAAAATACCATAAATATTAATTTGAATGTGAATTTAGAGGTTTGAGTTCGAACGATGACCTAAGTTGACAAAGGGGTGGACCTTGTGCCTTCTATAAAGTTAACCTGGTTGGGGCAGGGTGCTCATTGAAATGGTCCATAGAGAGTGACGAGATGAGGGCCTTGACCGTTAGATGCATTGGATGTATATGCTTAATGATATTGCTCTCTCTATCGTGCTATCCTGTCTCGTCTTTTATTTCTTCCTCTTGTCATTTACAGGAAACTTTTAGTCTTAATGGCATGTATAAACAGGGAGACATAGTGCTGGGGGGTCTGTTTGAGACCCACTATGTCTCTATCTTCCCTAAGTCCCTTTTCAACTCCAAACCACAGCAGCCCGTTTGCCAGGGGTGAGACCAAGTACATATTTATCTGTTCAAATTATTGCCAGTATTACAATACTGAAAGGTTACTATGATTATGGATTTTGCTAATATGACTATGATTCCAATTACTATTAGGATTTTAGCAGTTAGTATTAGTATTATTATTAGTATTATTCTGATGAAGATTTTGGTCATAATTATGATAATTTTTATTCTATTATGAGTATTGAGGTTATGGTTATGATTACGAGAATGATTGCGATTATATTATGGTTAGGATTATTATATATTTGGTCAGTTATTTCCCATTGTGCTTCATATGTTCCCTCCTGTCTCTATAGGGGAGATATCACTTGATGGGAGGCTTTATTATTAGGCCCATGATCATGACTCATAGTATTATTATGCGATACTTAAGTATACTAAGTGTACATTTTCCTACTGTATAATTACTGACATTGTTGGTCGAAGTTTCGACATTCTAGGGTTCAGGCATTCCCAGGCCATGCTGTTTGCAATAGATGAGATCAACAGGAGCGACAGTATTCTGCCTAACGTGACTCTGGGATACAGAGTCCATGATAACTGTGCCTCCCTCGGAGTGGCCTTCCGAGGTGCCTTCTCAATGGCCAGTGGCAAAGAGGGGAAGTTTAACCAGGCTGCAAGCTGTAGTGGAACCCCTGTTGTCGGGATTGTGGGTGACTCTATGTCCACTAATACGATTGCCATCTCCAGTGTCTTAGGTTTGTACAAAATGCCCATGGTAAGTTTTCACCCATCTCCCTTTTTTACATTCAATAATATTAACATATATTTGTATACGTTTTATCGGTGGAGGGCACACCTTATGTATGCTCTGTGTTTGTATGTTTTGGCAGGTGAGTTACTTTGCCACATGTTCCTGTCTAAGCGACAGACAGCGATTCCCATCTTTTTTCAGAACAATCCCAAGTGATGCGTTTCAGGTAAACCTAAAGAGAGAAAGCATAATTGTCAGTATCATTTAATGAATGATGCTATTACATAGCGTTCACATAATTGAGACCTATATAGAATCTTGAATGTTTACCTTAACCCAACCAGGTGCGAGCGATGCTCCAGATTCTGAAGCGGTTTGGCTGGACCTGGGTTGGCCTGCTGATCAGTGATGATGACTACGGTCTCCATGCAGCCCGATCCTTCAAGTCAGACCTGGCCCAGTCTGGTGGAGGCTGTTTAGCTTATCTAGAGGTTCTGCCGTGGGGAAACGACCCCGGTGAACTTCAAAGGATTGTTGGCATAATGAAGAAATCCACATCCCGTGTGGTCATTGTGTTTGCTCACGAGAATCACATGTTTAAGCTCATGGAAGAGGTTAGGATGCAATTATTTCTTGACAAAAAATGTTATGTTACATTGCTCTACCAACCACAACCATAAAATATTTAATGTTAATATAATCTTAAATGATGATAATCATTAGCAAATTAAATACAAATGAGTAACAACTGGCATGGTGCCATAACCACACATTACAGTTTACCAGTTTACCTTATCCATAGGTGGTAAAGCAGAATGCTACAGGCCTACAGTGGATGGCCAGTGAAGCCTGGACCTCCACCACTGTGCTCCATACTCCCAGCTACATGCCTTTTCTTGCAGGCACACTGGGCATTGCCATCCGCCGGGGGGAGATACCAGGACTCAGGGACTTCCTGCTGACAGTACGCCCTGACAATGACACACTCAGGAGCCAGGACAATAACTTAGTAAATATATTTATGTCCTCAAATAATGCAAAGAAACATGTTATGTTATTCTCATAAATTTAGTTGTATTGTATTGTATTATATAATATATATTATTATATTAAATATGATATATATTATTTAAAAAAAAACATATATATTTTAGTTACCAAAGTTTAGCCTAAGTCGGTTTTATCATCTAGATCATTATATTTACAATAAACAGTGTATGGTGTATGTTACCATGACATTATATATCAGCTATTTTACCCAAAGAATTGGTAAATCATTATATTTTAATATTCATCAATGATTAGCGCTCTTATAACTCACATGACATGTTTCTTAGGTGCAGCAGTTTTGGGAGGAGACGTTCCAGTGTAGATTTGCAGGTGATGGGGTAAGAGTGTGCACGGGTCAGGAGAATCTGGAAACAGCAGAGACGGTGTTCCTGGATGTGTCGGACCTCAGGCCAGAGTATAATGTGTACAAGGCTGTATATGCCCTGGCACATGCCCTCCATGACATGCTACAGTGTGTACCAGGGAGGGGACCTTTCGTTGGGCAAACCTGCGCCACTTTGCAGAGACTAGAGCCATGGCAGGTTGGTGTCTCTATGTAACCATTCAAGAGAAATATTGTATTCTTATTCTTGTTATCACTACTACTACTACTACTACTACTACTAATTCGGTATTCACAGAGAATCTGTGGAAACATGTTGTTATCCTAGGGTTTCCGTATTATTGTTTGAATTTTTATTTTCAACAGCCCATATCGCCGAGTTGGAATGGTAAAAATGATAAAAATTCTTTCAACATTGATAGTAACCCCTGGATAACTCTGCTATCAGGGTTGGGTTTTCTTTTATGTCATGTCTAGCATATGCGATTGATATAATATGATTCGAGTGTATATACTAGCAACCATTGCCTCGTAATATACTACAATAATGAAGTGCGTTGACGACATTCGCATTATGTATTTAAGAACGTGTGTGTGGCCTGCGGTGTGTGTGTGTGTGTGTGTATGGGGTGGCGGTGCATTGGGGTGGAGGTGCACGGATGTGAATACCTTTTGAGGCTTTAATTATTATTATTATTATTGTTGTTGTTGTTGTTGTTATAACAATTATCTAGTAACTGAATGATAATAATTATAATAATACATATTTGAG
>OMNS01030859.1:471-11176 GCA_900303225.1 Laemonema laureysi | reverse complement strand
CCCAGCAGCCCCAGAGTCTAATCCACCTGACTCTGTGACTCCAGGTGAGGCCGCTTAAACCAGACACCCACCACACACACACACACACACACACACACACACACACACACACACACACACACACACTCGATCTCCTCTTGGGTTACCTCTCTGTGCCGAGCTGCTCGTCTCCTCTGTCCTCTGTTATTCTCCTGCTTCCCCATGTGTCTTCCCAACAACATCTCTGGGTCTTTCAGCCCAGGAATGAAATGATTCAGATGGAACATTTCACCAAAGTATCAAATATGGAGGCCTGTTCTCTTCAGCCTCTCTGTTGGAAGCGTGACGACGAGAGACATGAGGGACCAGTGCTGTTCATCAGAAGGGGAGTTCTCTTTGATTTAGGATTATGCAGAACAGAGGCTGCGGATGCCATTAGTAACACCGTTGAGATTGGACGGACATATGAAGGGAAACTATTATGAATGTGATGGTATTTCTATCACCATGGTAGTCGTCAAGTCGATGATCTGCAGGAAGGCTTTCGGTCCACAGTTTCCCCCTCTGTGTGTTTCTATTGTGCAGGGTGAGTTTCACCCCCAGGTTGTGGTTCTGTATGAAAGGTTGTCATACATGTCCTGACTCACAGATGGGCCCAACCCAGATAGACGCCGACCAACCCTATTTATGGCTGCCTGCTCCATGATGTTGGCATTACTGAAATGTTCTGAAGAGAAACAGATCAGAAGTGATCATAACCTCATAACTAAAGCAACTGATTCAACATAATCGACGCAGGCTGCAGTTCCTGTGTTTTGCTTGGTGTTTGGTTTTGGTTTTGCTGAGGCTCCATGCTTCTTTACTGAGAGACTGGCATGGTTCCTTTCTATGTTAATGTTAACCGAGGGCTATCGGCACAGATGGGCTTGGACTAGCAGTGAAGGTATCTTCACTAGCCTTCGTGACACAATGTCCTGGCCTTTCATTGGTAGTCTAGTGGGGAACCGGTGCAACTGGCACACAAGTCTGTAAACACTCTGGTTACGAAATGGCGGAGATCTGCAGACAGCTCTATCAGGCTCCCCTCCCCCTCCTTTTCTTCCCTCTTTCATGGGTGCAGTTCCTCGGCCGGCCACTAGGTGGGGAACAGGGGACTGGTTGTTTCCTGTATGGGCTTTCCTAGAGGCAGGGACAAGAACTGAACTCGTATATGTGTTGAATACATCCAATAGAAGTCTTTCATCAGAAGAGTCCTGTTGCCTGCTAGATGTCCACTGACAAGGGGACTCTGGATTAGACTTGACCTAGAAGCTCTTGTTCTGTGCCTGTGTGGAGGGCATTTTCTCTCGTTCTCCATTATATATCTAAACTAACAGGCAGGGTGTTGACTCTCTTCCAGGGGCCTGGGTTTAAATCATGTTCAATGAGTGGATTGTCACTTTTGGACTGTAGAGCAAGAGGTTCTCTCTCTCAAGTGGCAGCAGCAACTAGACTCTGGTTGCTCCTGAATCACATTGTCGAGGCTTCTCACAGATTTGTAATTATGCACCGTTTAGTCTTGACTTTTGACAAACGTCAACGGTAATGTACAAAGTAGCATGTACAGTTCCTCTCAAAAGTGTCTTCGGGCAGCTTGGGTCTTAGGATGAGCTGGAGTAATGCCAGGAAATCGAATTATATTGAAGAAAGCGTACTGCAATACAAACAATTAAGAGAGAAAGGTCCTTAAGTCCTTGCTTTTGGTTAGTGTAGCAACTCACAGTATGAGGTTTAACCACACAATGTATTCCAATGAAGCATATTTCTTTTTAATTTTTGCTTTCTAAAGACTTATTTCTAAAGAAGAATAAGGAGACTGTAGTTTTTGATGGCTATTCACATATCAGAATTGCACGTTGATATGAACTTGATAGTTCAAATCAATCATATAAGTTCCAACCCATTGTATATGTGCTAAAACGGTATTGTTTTAGGGTATCAAAGTGTTCTATGGTTGGATGATGGGTAAATAGATGGTGACCTGTCGTCCTCTGGGGTTTCTCACTGAACATCAATTGTTCTTTGAAAGCAGCACCAGATAACCCGCTAAGTAGTGGTACTGGAGCGCTAAATACTAGGTAATCCAACATGCGAGGTACCCCAACATGCTGGTTGTTACCCCAACATGCCAAGTACCCCAACATGCTAGGTACCCTAACATGCTAACAAACAGATGAAATCCCAGACCCTTCTTGCTGTGAATGTCGGTGTAGCTGAGACTTTGATAAGACCGTCCTGCTCTCCTAAACAGGAAGACAAAGCGTCAGATCCGGATTGTTATGTAACTTACATCTGGAGGTCAGTGATTCCGCAGGGCTAGCATTAAGGTGTCTGGGCAGGAAAGTAGAGGTGTTTGAGTGCTTGGTTGCTGCCATGTGAGGGGAAAGATGACGGTGAGATTTTGATCTCCCTTTTTGGATGTGCCTCTTTCTCTTAAGATGAAAGGATTGTTGGTTGGCGGTAAAGGGGTTAATGTTGAAGAGTGTCGGTTGGTTACACTTAACAGTTGCTTTGCTGTTGGTGGGAATACACTGGGCTTCCTCCCATTGGTTTATCACATTGATGACATTGCTGCAATCACGTATGTATGATAAACACCTTTTTAATTTGATTAAATCCTCAATCGCCCCCAAGCATGTTTGATCCATTTTCTCCTTTTAATATCCACATGTTAGTTTTTTTTTATGTTACACCGTTGCATTTTTGCTCATCTTTGTTATTTTATTCCCCTTTCTTTCAGCCCACTGGTCTGGCCAAGGGTGGTGCTGGTAAAGCACCCTCTACCACAGAAGAAGAGATGGAACCCCCAGCGGATGGAGAGGAGAGGCTGGGTGAGTCCTTCCATTGTGGTTTAAACCTGTGCTCTGTAACCATCTATTTACTGTATAAATACTATGCATATACTGTATAAATACTATGCATATACTTATATGTACTTGGTTTAGTGCAGCCATTGCATGATTTGAGGGGAAAATCCCCTGAGGTGATTGAACCATGGGTGATGAATGATGGCTTTATTCTTTAGATATTCATCGTTTGTGATGTGCTGGTTATGCTACATAGTGTCACGTTTAACGAACATTTCAAACAAAAGTTGGATTATGGTGCCTTCTAGTAATTAATCAATTGTATCCAACAGGGCGAGATCACGAGGCAGCTAGTAGACTTTCCCCATCTCCACGATCCGAGGCCTTGCTTAACGGCACGGAATTGGACCACAGACCCAAGAGTGCCACGCACTGCTTTTCCACCGGTCCTGGCTTGTTCATCAGTGGCAACGGAACGTCCCATTTGGACGCTCCGCACGGCTCCACCACAGGAAGCAATGGTTTTATTCTGGACAAACAGGGTGGAAGTTGTTCCATGGACGAAGGGGTGTCCCCGTGCAGGACTAACTGGCTTCCCTCTGGGGCCACGCTAGTGGGACACCCAGCCAAATCCCCCCCGCCCTCGCCTCCTGGCCGTTCAGACGCTTGGCAGAGCGATGGCAATGTGGGGCTCACGTTGGGACAAGGGGCGTCAGAGACTAAAAACGTCCCGGGCCTGTCCACCACCTCCACTCCTCCACCGCCAGTCACCATCCACAGAGCCCGCAAAACCATGTCCAGACCTGCAGTCAGCCTGGCGCAAAAGGTAACCACCATGCAGGGAAGACCAGACCTGTAGTTGCATGACTAATGGATGGAGACTAGTGGATGTTCAAGGTGGACATCATTTCACTTCAAGTCACTTTGGATGGAAGCATCTGCAGCACAACGACTATAATAGTGAATCTGACCTAAATCTTCCAACCCAATAATAAGTTATTCTTGGTTCCCATGTTCTGCAGCTTCTCAACAGGGAACGGAGGGAAGCAAACTGTTTGAGGCCAGTGGCCGAGAGCAATGTTGTGGACTCCCATCTCCAGCCTTCCCGCCAGGACCAGCTACCTCAGAGCCCGGAGAAGACGACTGCTTCTTCAGCCCCAACCACCTCCTCTTCCCCTGCCACTCCTCCACCTCCAGCGCCAACCACCTCCTCATCCACCAAGCTCGTACTAGGTGAACAACACAGAATCAAACGACGAGAATACACATTACACAGCCGAAACCTACCTGGGTTTTTCCATCTGTTTGACTCTGGGAATTGCTTGATAGCTTAAAGTGATGATGATTGCTTGGTAGCTTATAGTGATGATGATAACTAATTAAGTAACAAGTATCAGAGCTCAGTAAAGCTACTGGGAAAAATATTATTGTCAAATCCCAAACCCTGTTCATGCCATGCTCTACTACTTGAAGGACCAGCATTGGAGCACTAATGGTAACTGAAATTCATTTTCCCCATTGTTTCTAACTGTTGTTGCATGTTGTGTTTTCAGCGTCTCAAGCAGGAGGGTTGAATTCCCGCAGGAAGAAGAGGAAAATGGGCATCTACAGCCTCATTCCCAAGAAGAAGTTGCGAGTTCTGAAGCAACGATCGGTTCTGGAAATGTTTAAACAGATGCACAAAGCAGCTAAGAGTCCACAGGTCTTTACTCCTGCTATTTATACATTTAAGGATCACACTTGTCTCACAAATCAGAGTTTAGATGAATAATCTAAAGTTGGATGGCAGACAAGCTCAAATCTGGGTGAACGGGGCGTTTCACCTTCTTTTGATTAGTTTCTGTTCAGTAGAATATCTCCGTACCAAAACATGAAGCTAGGTAGTTTCTGGCCCAGACTCTTTTTCTATTTTCTCAGGACTCAAATGTGAAGTTTTGTCTCCATTTTCATACTATATAATATTATAACATTAGTTCTGTTATAATTATTCTCTCCATCTGGTAGCTGAAGGAGGAGAAGAGTGTGAATGGGGAGAGGATGGAGAACTCTGAGGAGGAGTCTGAGGAGATGTATGACTGGGAGGAAGATGAGGGCCAGCAGGATGAAGAGGGGAACGGCAAGGGCTCCCAGGATCTGAGCAGCGCCTCAGAGCCCGTCTCTCAGGTCAGAGCCAAAAAATACTTTCGTTTTGAGAAAAGTTGCATCATTTCACAATGTTGGTTTTAAGCTATTTAAACGTAGTTTTGAGTCATGCTTGATTGTTAGTTTTTACAAGTGTTTTACTCTTGACGTTGGTTAACTCCATGTGTTCAAGTTACAGCCTTTCTTTCCCTTAGGCCTGTTGTTTTACTTGGTATTATAAATATGCATTCCATTGGCTCTAGTGTTTACTGGGCGTTTTCCTTGGTTTGATATAACAGGCAGATGACCAAGAGACCGAGGATTCAGTGGAAGAGGAGGGAGAGCTAGACAATACCGAGTCAGACTTGGTATGTCAAACATCTGATGTTCAGTTGAATACCCTATAAATGATGAGTTAATACTTGAATATATTATGATGAAATCTGTCCTGAGTATGGCACCATTTCAAATGCTAATCTCTGGTAATGAGACAACTTTAAAGGTCTACGGTTTTGAGATTAACCACCAGATGGCGCTGTACTTGAATCATTCTATCCACATTTCTGTAATTTGCATTCAATTCATTCCATTCAATTTAAAATATTGTAGTCACAGGGCAATTCAAGGCAGGTGTTTTTGCAACAACAAATTATTTCTCTCCACCTCAGAGCTCAGAATCCAGTCTGAAGAAGAAGACAATGAAGAAGAAGATGAAGGGAGACTGTGCTTGGCTGAGACCATCCAGGAAATGGAAAACAAGGAGTAAGGTCAAAGGTAATGGTTTTAAACCTCAACTCTGACAGTTGAAACGCTTTG
Source organism: Laemonema laureysi (assembly GCA_900303225.1). Taxonomy (NCBI): domain Eukaryota; kingdom Metazoa; phylum Chordata; class Actinopteri; order Gadiformes; family Moridae; genus Laemonema; species Laemonema laureysi. The sequence continues at coordinate 5,414 of OMNS01030859.1, read as the reverse complement.
ATATTAGAGGTAAATGGTCAAGGTGTTGCTTAACATCACAGAATTTGACCTCCTTCCTTCCAGGACCTGACACCCAAGCCCTTTCCCAGGCCTCATCCCTGGCCCAGACGGACTCCCATAGAGAGTACACCCAGATCCACCCCCAGCCTGTTCACCTCAAGGTCTCAGAGAGCCTCGTACCCTTCCAAAACGCTGGTGAGAAACTGCTCCAGATGCTCTGATACCGTGATATCCATGTTAAGTGAATGTTTGTTGAACTCTGTAGCTGATCTACTCGGTACATTCAAAGGTTGGTATACCACCAGACACTGCCCAAGAAAAATCCCAAGGGTTTGGATTAGACTCATTGTTGCCATGTCAACAGGGGTTAATCCCAACCTGGCAACCTTAATGGCAACCTGCTCCTTAATGACATTTCTGAATTTGCTTTGGGTTCCAGAATGTTCTAAATGACGATAGAATGGTGACTGATGCAGGTGCCATCTGTAGCTGTAGACCTGTGCTGAAGGTGAGCCCTGTACTCTACAGGTGTCTCCAGGTCTTCTGTGGAGGCGGACTGCTTGTCGCAAGAGCTGCCGCTTTGCAGCTGTCGCATGGAGACGCCCAAGAGCCGCGAGATCCTCATTCTGGCGGACAGGAAGTGCATGGCCACGGAGAGCGTGGACGGCCTGCTGACGCGCTGCCAGGCAGCGGTGCTCAAACATGAGATGATGCGGCCGTCCAACACGCTGCAGCTGCTGGTGCTGTGTGACGACCACCGCAGCGGCATGTTCAAGCACCAGTGCTGTCCGGGCTGTGGCTACTTCTGCAGGGCTGTGAGTAACACTTTTACATTGCTAATGGCTAATCTGGAGCTATGATGACTTGACCTATGCAACATTTTATCAGGCTAATGTCCAACCTAGTATTTTACATGCTTAAAGCTCATCCAAAGCCATAATTAGTTTACCACTTTATATGCTAACATAACAATATCCTAACCTGTATAGCATTTAACATGCTAAATGCAAACCTGGAGTTTTCATTTGCCAACACAATCTATACAGCATTGTATGTGCTAACACAGTTGCTAATTAAGCAGATTTTCGCAAGGTCTCTGTTGGGTCTGTTATTTTAGTTAGTTTGTTTGTTTATTATTGTGGCTCTGGTTGTGTTTGTTGCTCCTTGGGCTGTTTGAGGCTGGGAGGGTTTATGGGTGGTCGGGTAACGGGTTGGAGTTGATGTTCTGGTGGAAGGAAGAAAGGAAGGGTGCGTTCCGAACACCTGCCACCAGCCAATGGCTGATGGAGTTGGCAGGTATAAGAAAATGCAGGCTTACATGTTAAAACAATTGCCTGGCTGGTAAACTTTTCTACAGAATTCCAAAAGTTAAAGAATTGCCCCCCCCCCCACCTCAATGCAGCATAAGGGGGAAACCTTCCAGAAAGTTCTGACCAGCGTCTTCTTTCTCATCCTGTCCCAGGGGACCTTCATGGAGTGCCAGCCGGACCTCAGCATCTCGCACCGCTTCCACCGGGCGTGTGCCTCGATGCTGAAGGGCCACAGCTTCTGCCCACATTGCGGCGAGGAGGCGAGCAAGGCCAAGGAGGTCACCATCGCCAAGGCTGACACCACCTCCACCGTGGCCCTCGTGGTCCCGCACCCCCAGGGACCCCCCACCCCGGGGACCCTGGAGGGCCGGGCCGACACCACCACCGCCGACGGGTAGGTTGGTGGACACCTGGGTGTATCGGGAGGTCAGGTGGAGAGCTTCTTCCCGCTGTTGATAGGAGACAGCGTTGCATGCGAGATGTAACTATTCAACCCTTGAATTGGGAATTGAGAAAGTCCTGAAGGCAAACTTCTCCCGTGTACCACAGCCGCTGCTTCCAGGTAGAGGACCCGAGAACAGCATAGCTGTCCTTTATTATGCCTGCGCATAAGGATACGTGCAGAGCATATCACAGGCGAGACTATTCCATTTGATTACATGTTGGATTAAATCTGTGTAGGGTGTGTCTTCTCCATACAGTCTATGCTATTATCCGGTATGGCTCCTTTACTCAATAAACAGTGATCCCACTGATTCCTTCTCCTTTGTTGAAGTGATGTTTAATTGATTCCACGTTCCTTTAGTCTTCCTTTCCGTCTAAATGTATTGACACGCTCAGAAAACCATGTGGCTCCAATCTGAAGTCGTCCAAACTAAAGTCTGTAGTGCTCTGTGCTTGCATGCCGTTGTGTCTTTTCTTAAAGGCACGCAACCCATTTCCGTCCACTCAACAAAATATCTGCTCTTATATCACAAGTGTGTTTATTTTTATTTATTTGTTTCCTTATGAGTTGGATGTTGTCAAATACAGAAACTTTTAAAAAATATATACGTTTTTCAAATTGATTTGAAAATGTTGCACGTTTTGACAAAATATCGGTCAAAACATCGGTAATCGGTGAGGACTCTCCAAAATCGGGATTGGCATTGGACCCAAAAATCTGGCATCGGTGGAGCTGTATTTTTACCATATCATTCACCCGAGCTCATGGTTTTCTTCTTGTCCTCCCAGCTCTTCTTCTATGGTTCTGAGAGCTGAACCTGGAGTAAGGGCAGACAGTTCTCTGTCAGTCGCTCCAGGAGACGGACTAGACCCCTCCGCTCCCCCTGGTTGGCCCAGGATAAGACCACCTCTGGCTGGACCAGGGGTAGCCGGGACCCCCACGGCCGTCCTGGGACCACCCAAGGACACTCTGGAAAGCATTCTACTAGCCCTCGACATGGAGAAGTAAGGATTACTTTCAAGGAACGTCAACAATAAGAATGGTCCTTTATCATCAAAACGTGCGTGTTGGTTTTTGTGTTGTTGATGTTAGTAATGAATACATATTTTCTTCAACCAGGCCCAAGAAACTGCGGTTTCATCCGAAGCAGCTTTACACCTCAGCCAAGCAGGCAGAACTTAAGAAGGTTGTCCTGATGTTGGGTACGTTGGACTATTTCCTGAAGGCACAGTCAGGTTATCGTAAGAACATAGTTATGGTCTCCAGGAACTAGTCAGGGACTGTTTCCTGATGGTATAGACCCTGGCTATTTCCAGACAACTAGACCCCAACTATTTCCCGATGGCCAGAAATTGACTATGTTGGGGTAGACGGAAATGGTCTACTACTACTACTACTATAGTCTCCATCTTTCTGTATGTCACAGTGGACGGCATCGATCCTAACTTCAAGATGGAGGCACATAACAAGCGCACGCCGCTCCACGCCGCAGCAGAGACGGGACACGAAGAGATCTGTCACATGCTCGTCCAGGTGCGGCTTTCTAAAGAAACAACACAGATTAGTCTCATGGATATTTATGTTTTATCTTTAATATTTAATGTTTAAATATTCTGTTTGTACTAATTGAGATGGTACAAGGGATGTTTTCATATTTGTTTGTATATCGTCAGTCCCTCAAGAATGACTAATGAGAAGTATGTGTCCTGTATGTGTCCAGGCGGGGGCCAACCTGGACATGTGTGACGAGGACCAGAGGACTCCGCTGATGGAGGCGTGTGAGGGGAACCACATTGAGACGGCCCGATACCTACTGAGGGCTGGTGCCAGCGCCACACACAAGGTATATATATCCACAAGGCCTTGAAGGTATTCGGTGTAAGGATCAGAAATGATCTCATTACTGACCCCTTTGGCCGCTAAGTGAACTGCAGCCGGCTCAAGCTTGAGCATTGAGAGCACTGGAGTGCAGCTCCATGGGTTGAGACAATAACCATCATAAACATCATAAGTAAACGTTAGTCAGAAACAGACAATGGGATATTGACAATATTGGCAATTTAAAGCGATTTACGCAGATCCTAGATCCTACCCTTTAAGAAATACAATGATTTCACTGGCTGTGTCCTTTTCAGAAATGCCTTCAGAGATGCTCTCCCCAGGTGCCGGTGTTGTTGTTTAAAGGTGTGTGCGTTTGTGGCTGAGCAGTTTTTTGACGTGTGGTTTGGCAGGACGTTGAAGGCTTCACGTGTCTCCACTTGGCGGCCAAGTCAGGTCACTACAGGGTGGTGGAGTACCTTCTCTCCACCCGGCTCATCGACATCAACTGTCAGGTGCCCACTTTACTCCTGAAGCTGCATCACAACATGGGACCTTTGATAAACCCCGGATATGTCAAGTTGTCTCATTCTCAGTTCCTCATTGTCATTTATTCCTTTTATTGTGTTCTCATCTTTTTTTTCCTTCCCAATTTTTGATATATTTTTCTTGTTTTTTCCTTCAGGACGATGGAGGCTGGACAGCTATGATCTGGGCCACGGAGTACAAACACCTGGACCAGGTGAAGCTGCTGCTGTCCAAAGGAGCAGACGTCAGCATCCGAGACAAGGTGTCCATTTTAATCCCATGACTGGTTTGCTTTTAATAGGAATCCATTTTTTTGCTATTGCTGCTAAATATTAGTTTTGCTGTTGACATAGTTTTATTTTCTATAAATAAATAACAGAATAAATAAATAATTTTCTTTTGCCAGATGTGCTTTTAGGTTGGCGTGTTTTTGTGGACATATTTTGGCTCCTGTGATTTTTATGCTGTACATGCATACGTTTATCCTGTTATGAAACATGTCATTTGTATGAAAGCACAGAGTCCACACGATATAATACCCCGTGTGTTTATTTCCACCAATACAACCAATGTCAATGTTTCAATCACTTTGGGATCAGTTGGACCATGGTCCAGACAAAGATCTGGTCCAGACAAAGATCTGGTCCAGACAAAGATCTGGTCCAGACAAAGATCTGGTCCAGACAAAGATCTGGTCCAGACAAAGAGCCGAACGTAATCCAAACGTTGGCCTCATTTATGGGCTATCTGCATCAAATGGGCTGTGCGACGTATGGCATGCATCTCCTGACACATGCCATTCAACCAATGAAATGACGGCTAATGTGTTCCACTGGTCAGGA
>OMNS01030856.1:0-19068 GCA_900303225.1 Laemonema laureysi | reverse complement strand
AAAACGAGTCTCTCGCCTGCCTTCAGACCGGGGAGGTCATTTGTGACTCAGCTACCTTGACAAGTTCAACATCTGCTGCAGTATACACAGACTGTACAACAGTAAACACACATCATATGTTCTGCGCAGGGATAAAAGTGACTCCTACTCGGTAGAAAGTTCCACAAAACACAAACAAAAGACCCAGTTCAATCAAATACAGTACGTACATAGCTATGCATGTTCTATAGCGATGGCTTAAACACGCTCATCACAATAAACATGCGTCAAATTATTGGGATATTCAGGAAGAATAGCACCAAAAACTCCATTTAAATCTGGTCAACACTGGCAATACTGATAATAAAAAAAATGGCCCCAGCCACAGGTTTCCATGTAATGAGATCAAGCAGCCCACAAAGTGTGTGATGATGTTTGTGTAGGCTATATATCCCATGTCAACATCCTCTTTGTAATTACATTCAGAGGCTGGCTAGTCATTATATCTTTTCGGAGCTTCCAGGGTTATCCGTTTGAAACAAGCTACATTTGGAGAATAGTGTGTTCACCGTCCTGCTTAACCCCATAACGACAGGCCTATACAACCCCCCATGGTTGCATGTTGTTTTATGAACCAATGACAAGTTCAACAATTCCAACCACATTCTGTTCACAACTACTAAAGTGACAAGAATAACTGGGCACAAAGTGACAAAGGCATATATGCACAGAAGAAAAAACAGTGGGGTGATTACATCCACATTCATCAAAATAAAAGCAAACACTGTTTTAACTACGCCTAGATGTAATAATGTGTGAATATTTAACCGACAGCATGAGAGATGTGGAAACTAAATGTGTGCGCATGTTCAAGGGATCGAGAGCTCGGTGAGTCACAGCAGCAATCCTCAAGTGGCTTACAGTTTCACACAGAGGCTGTGGCAAGATTGTTTCAATATGAGATGCGATACAACCACAATGTTTTCCACCTTCGGGTTCCTCACACAAACTTACATCTTTGTGATATTTGGAAGGGGTTTCATTGGCACGAAAACGGGGACGTAGTTTCTAAACCTCTTAAAACTGTTAATAAGCACAACAAAGTCCTTAGTTTGTAAGTCGGACTTTGTAAAGGGGCACATGAAACAGACCTTATGCCCACATTTGTAATGTTTAGCTTTTCATGCTGGTACCTTACCCCTCCGGAATGAATTAAAAACTGCCTCTAGTTTAAGTTACTCTTAGAGGCATTCATGTAGCAAACATCATGCCACTATTTCAATTTTCACAATTGACGATACCTTTTATTATACCGAACAGTATTTTTTTTTCTAAACTAAAGGAAAACTTGCGCTGGTCCAACAGCCCAATCAATAACTGCGAGGCAACAGAAATAAACATATTCTGTTATGAGCCCATATTTGATAGATTGTTCTCAAGTTACATGCAATAACAAATCCAATCACAGCAAAACTTCAAGAGAAAGCGTTTGAAGAATGCAATGAAGAAATTAATGAATTGCAATGATGAATAATAAGGCATCTGAAGTGTTCCCAACTACCTGGCTAGCTGAGAATCTCTCGAAGTTAAGTCATCTTCAATTTCTGCAACAAAGGACCACAAAAAAAGGGGTTCACACGTTTGCAGACACCGGGTTGGCGTTGTCAGTCTTGCAGACTGAGCAACTGCGCGCATCTGAGTTGTGGCTGGTGCTTTAGCTCCAACCCGATTGTAACAAGATCCCCGAGCAGCAAGTCCATTTTGTAGGGATAATACAAATATTATCAGAAGTCAAATCGAGCTACCATGCCGAATATTTTCAACAAAAAGGACATATTAATACCTCAAACAGGATATGTCTGTCTATTATTTCTATTATTTTTTCAAACACATTACACCCTGAATCAAGACATACATCTGTATTCACAAGCCGTACTACCCACCCCTTCTAAATTGGTATGATCCACCGTGTCCTGCTCTCTGACTTAAAAACGCACACACGTAAAGTCTCAAATAAACGCTTGCGGATGTTAAGTTAGCATGTTATATTATGAATTATGGTTATGATTATTAATACATATTGTAACAATATAGTGTGTAGTCTTCGGCCCGTGTTCATTTTGGAAACTTGTGGGTTCTCTTTCAATTATTTTCACTTCCCGTTGTGTGCCATGGAAAACATTGCTACCTCTAGGTAAATTAAATACATTTCCCCAGATCCTGTTAGAATACCATAAACACGTTTCCAAGGGAATGGTGTGGAAACAAATATTGAGCGACTAAAATGAAAGCATGACATTCATGGTGAATCGTTTAGATTTTACGCCACATATTTGGCTAACACTTGTGGGAAAAGGTGTAGCTTTTAAGTATCTGCAAAGCCAGGGGCAACGCTGCGGTATCCATATCTAGGCGTCCTCTAATTAAGAAAGAATCAATTATCCCAGTTACAGTTGGATCTTGTTGGTTTTATTATGACTGTGGTGTAGATTGTAACATAATGTATGTCTCATGCCTATTCTTGTTCCCCTCTGGTTCCCCATTGTCAATTTACTGCCATCTTGCAATAGTTAGCTAATTTAAATGTATCATGGCCCCCTTTACAACACCAGATGTACAATTTAACAGCTTTATAAAGAAAAAAATAAATATGTGTGAAACATGACGCACATGTGGGCAGGCTCAAATTACTGGGCCACATTTTGCAGTGATCTTCAGCGCATTATCAGTCATTAACATCCACCAATCGGTTTGTTTTACCGGCTTATCTTGGCCAGGGCTGCGGGGGGCTGGAGCCTGTCCCAGCTGACTGTGCACATAGGAAAGGGGATACCCTGAATGGCACAGCATTTCTAGGGCAACATACTCACACTGAGACACGCACACACACACACACCGATTGACAGTATATAATCTTGCATTAGCTTAAACAGCAGGTGGGAGGAAGCCCATTTAAACACAAACATGCAAATGCAACACTCAGAGGACCTGAGAGAGAGGAATTTAAACCCAGGGCTCTGGGGCTACCTGTACCTCCATGCTACTGTCTGCCCAAAGCACTTTGACCGTGTTTGTGAAACAATAGCAGTAAGTAAAGAAAAGTAAAGAAAGTAAAGAAATTGTATTTACTGTGTAGACTACTACAGATGGATACTGTCTTTTCTACTAGGTAGGCCTGCTGGTTTTGAATGGTGCATCCCAAATAATATATTACAAAGAAGTAGGTCATGTTCAAATAAAACCGAGCTGAACAATGATATTGTCCTGAGAGAAAAAGATAAGTCATTCAAAATGCTAACGAATCATGACTCAAAAAGAATCATGAGAACTTCGTCACAACCAGGAGGAAGATCATTTCATTTTAATTTGAGCAATATCTCTTTTTTTGCAGAAGTTGATGTTGCCAAATTCTATTTGCCATTTCACATTCAGGAAGGACATCCAGTGTCTTGTACCAAATGGAAGGTTAACTGTGTGTGTGTTTGTGCAACAGTTTGTACAAAGCGCCTTCTCTTTACTGAGAGACTGACAAAAGATTCCAGTGACACAAAGGACAGCTATAGAATATTTAGGAAAAATAGAATAGTCAAAATGGGATAGACACACACATCAAAAGGCAGGGGTTAAAGATAGATATCTGTGTAATAGATTGTACTCAACAGCACAATATGGGTCATCAATTATGATTAAAACAGAGAAGTCTCTATTCCAAGTTTGAGAAATGGCCCCCTCTACTGTGTAATAGAGTGCTACTCATGTCCCCTTAAGACCTCATTTACAGTCGCCGTGCATTCGATTTTACCAAAACTGTTAACATGGAAAACAAATACAACTCGGACACATGTTACAAAAAGAATGCATTTAATATAATAAAAAGGACTTCTTTTGAGATGGACAAATATTGAAAGTAATGAGAATCAATGTAGTCGCTTGAAGATAAGTGCAGTCACGTTGTTGCCCGTCGAGCCTCCGAACTGAATGCTGGGTGTGGGCAACTGTTGCACCAATTCAAACCCTGTCAGACACACACACACACACTTTATCATGCAGGCCAGTCATTCGTCGAGAGAACATGTCTTTGTGGTTCATGCCTTTTGCAAACATAGTGGTGGGAAAAAGTCATGCATAGGAGTTGTTGAAATTCCTATTGGTTGCCAATAATGGGAGAGATTGAGCAAATAATCACAGGCCAATGTTGCCATTTATAATGACAGTATAATGACAGTAAGAGATTCCATTACCTGAACTGAACCTCTGTAGCAGTTGCTTCTTTGTCCAGTTACAGGAGGTAATGACAAAATACCCCCCTTCCTTAAGCACATCACACAGAGCTTGGACGTAGCGTGTTCTGACTTCATTTGTGTTTTCTGGATTCAGGCTTATTGCGTCAAATGTTCCTTTGTCGACACACACGTCAAAGTCCTTCAACTCCCCGGAACAACTCAAGAAGTCCACCTCCTGAAATGCACGACAGTATCAAGTTCAAGTTCAAGTTCAAGTTGTTTATTAGTCACATACATACACAGGGTGTGCAGTGAAATGAAAAGTGACAGTGCTCCACAGAAATGTGCTAAAACAAAAACAAACAACAGATTTACATACAACATGCAGCAGCAGCGTTTGTGCTGTTCTAATGTGCCGGCACTAGAAACAGTCGTCCCGATTGTTTGTGTTCGGACGTTCATTTGGATTTGAAAAAGCATTATCCCACTAAATATGAAGTGTTGGATGCGTTTCCACATCAATCATCAATGTGACAAGAGCATGCCTCACCACTGCAGGGTGTCAGGCTTCAATGGCAATGAATGGCCCTCTTTATTCGGGGGGGGGGGCATACAGAAGACATCTAGGGTGAGGCAATGAGCCACATACTAACAACCAAGGGTACGTTGAAGAGAGATCACACTGGTGGGAGGGGCAACAAACACATGACGGAGGATAAATATGTCCCCCTATCGGCACAGCCAACGAGAGGTGTAGCGTTTGCCCATGACCGCAAAGGACAGGAAGGATTAAGGCTTGATGTGGGAGGGCCAGTTATTAAATAAGTGGAAAAAGGGAAAGAAAGATGAAGTCACAGCTGGACGCAATATTAGCACTTGTCCCGTGCTTCTCTCTCGCCCTCAAATTCCATTCCACGCCTTCATTATTACTTGGATGCAAGTCTGCAACGACCATGATGCCAATGTTCCATTCAACACACACATACAACCTTTACCACAGTCCAGCTACTTTCAGAATATGGTCAATATTGACTTTGAAACATATTTCCTACGTTCAACTGTAGATGCATACAGGAGAGGAAAACTCATAACCTCATAACCTGAATGGCATCAGAAAAACCTTTCCCTTGGCCTTGAGCAGATATGTTAAATCCTGCCAATTACCTTGATACTTTCCTTGAATTAACTTGAGGGGAAATAATTTGCCTAATAATGTTTCATCTATTAAGAGTGTTATTATTATTATTTTTTAATAAAATAAAGCAAAGATATGAATTGTGCAGATGTTTTACAAATAGAGTTACAGCTATTTGTAAAATAGCTGTAACTCTCTCTAAGTGAATTAGGAGCTGGTAAAATGAACTCACCTTCACAGATATATTGTTTAAATCTTCAGCCTGAAGTACATCTTTTGCCAACGCCACAGATGCTGCTGAATAATCTATACCTGTAATGTTTGTATATCCTTCTTTAGCCTTCATTTTAAAAAAGGAACAATGGGAAAACCATTTATAAAAAAACGTGAAAAAACAAATGAAAAACATGACCATTATAATTGCATACATTGCACTCATACCAGTTCAAGTAGGAAGACTCCATTTCCAGTTCCAATATCAAGAATGGAAGCATTTTTGGGGATGTTGGCTTTCTCCATCCACCGAATTACACGATACATGCTTTGTTCACCAAACCTTACAAAACAAACTTATAATTAAAAAAAATCTATATATGTACACAAATAAATAATTATATACCGGGTATGGTGTGGAAAAATCAGGTGTGCAATATTCCTTACCATATCTCACCTACATCTCCGATGTCTCTGAACGTCTCCAGTTCAGTTTGGTATGCTTCATCCCAACTGCAAGCAGGTTAGTGACAAGAACATAAGACTTGTTACGTTATATTCCAGTGGAGATGACAAACAGCCACAGCTAACTACAGAATCATCCAACTGGATGTCACGCTACCCAGCTAGATGGTGCAGAGCGACCCAACTGAACATCTTGCACTACCCAGCCTGGTATCTCACAATGCCCATTGGGTGGCGCAGGATGACTGAATATATACAATACATAGTTAAATCCACAAAAGCAGACATGTGTAATCTATTTAACATATTGGCACATTTTGCATTAACAAAATAAGATGTATAGTATCTATAATATAATGTCTGATCAATTAAATAGTTGAAGAATATGCTACTTTTAGATTACTAATTCTTCTAATTGCTCTAATTTGTTGTTGTTCCTTAACCAATGCATAAACATCCTGCCACCCAGCTGGACACGCTACCCAGACGTGTATACGCGATTTCCACTGGGTGGCGCAGGATGACTGAATAGATGGTGTTAACTGGATATATAAAATACATAGGCCTACTTAAACCCACAAAAACAGATGTGTCATTTATTTAAAAGAATAAAGCCTGTGCCTAAAATAATATCATAACATTTTATCATATAATTATATTATGATATAATTATAATAATATGAATAGTATCGTATTATTGACTACAGTATATAGTATAGTATCTATATTATTGACTATTTTAATAGATTAGACACATTTTTCAAATGTCTTTTAATTCTTGTTCCTTTGCAAAAGCATGGCAAAACTAGACACGGCATACGTCATTCTAGCGATATCCAGCTGACCGGTAGTAAGGTTACTACATAGGCATACTGATGGCAAATAGTCGCATTGTCGCATTACAGTATTTGGGGCGGTATAGAATAGTATATACGTACTGCTGCTTTGTTCCAAGCTTTGACGGTACAAAATCATCTTCTGAACCTTTGATTTCCTCTCCACCCGTGCTGTCCATACTGCCATGCAGCTCCCCGGCTACGTCGGCCATGCTGGAGAGGGGGCGGGGCACGTACGGGTACTTTATGCAAATGAGTGTTCACGGGGCACGGCGGCTAACGTAAAAGAAGATCTGTGGAGCTTATAATCCATCCCTGACGCAATACTAAAAGTTCATACCCAGACATATACGTGTATGGAAGGCCTGTTCTAATCTCCTAGTAATATTATAACTCTACAACTGAGTCAAAGAGCAGGCCCTGGACCTCTATAACACCTATTCCTTTCGCAAAAGCAAATCTCAATCAAAGAATGCGAAACCCCATAAACGCATCCTAAAATGCGACCAGCACTGCCTTGTGGACCTTACCCACTGCGGGGTAAATTCTGTTTATGGTTGGCCTTTCCATTTTCAGTTCTATCTAATATTGCAAATTTCGACGGGTATCGACCGCTTTGTAGGTTTCCGGAATGTGTTCTGCAATAACATCTCTGTGAATCAAACTTGGTAATTCCTAATACGTCAAACATATTGTGAGTCCAGGAATTGAAAACATTACTTGCACTTGCATGTCTATATTGAATCTAAAGGAAAGTTATTGTGCAGTTTCATTAAAACAAAGAGCATCTGGCTACGGAGGGGCATCTAATCTAAGACTTGCCAATCATTCCGCTTAAGGGGACATTTATTTGAGTGGTGCGTAGATCATTTGGTATGCTACATATTGTGCAGTTGAACCCAGTATTTTGGGGACTTTGCTGTATCGAATGAGTTCCGATGTGCGACTTCTAAGTGTGCTAATGTGTGCCTTTCGACCTCAGTTTCTTTGAACATTGAAGCGCCTTCGTTTGACGATGGAGCGCCTCCTGTCAGCCAATCAGATGACTTCCTTAACTTTCCTTTGCCACCCCGACCCACTAATGTCTGCACAGTTCTGGATGGAAATGCCATGCGTAACTACACCAACATGATCATTTCCTTGAACTGATTCTATAGCCCTTGAACGTGAAACCAGACAACAGAACACAAACAACCTGTGATTTCTTGCAAGGTCTGCCCGAATAACACCAAGCTCTTTTAAAATAATCTGCTCCAGGAGAGCTGACCATGGCAGTCTCGCTTAAAACTTAAAAAGTAGAGCACCAGTACAGACCAAGGTCAATAATCTGGCCCCCATAAGAAAGTAGTTGAATAGCGCTTAGCACTGTTTGATACTGCCCACAGTCTACCTTATTCTGAAGCCACAAGGCGGATTTTACGGATTAAAAAAAAAATGTATTTATCTCAAACGGGAATTACACTAAAGAAGAAAAAAAACCTTTGTGCAACACGAGACACCGCAACTAGTGGCATTGTTGCCATGGATGTATTTTAGATTGTTGTTTTAGAATTTAATGCAGGACGTGCATTTATTTTCCCCCTTTGGGGGCGCGGCCTTGGCCAAGCTAGTTGAGTGACGTAGGCCGATAGTCGGGGGATGTTTCCATCATGGCGGCTTCCATTTCGGGTTATACTTTTAGTTCTGTGTGTTACCACAGTGCTAACAGTAATTCTGACCATGTAAGTATTGGATATGCATGTTAACAAGCTCGGGTGCAATCTTGCTTTTGTGAATGAAGCTCGGTCCTTAGTTGGATTGTTTCTCTATCATCGCAAGGGTGTGTTGTTTTCCAGTGTCATCATCATCATCCTGTTGCTGGCTAGCTGGCGTTGGCTACGTCTACTTGCTGGCTGGCTACTACAAAACTAAAACAATCCAGACACGATGCACATATTTCGCATCACGAGGGGTTAACGCTTCCAAAAGTAGCATGCAGAGTTAAAACGTGCATGTTATAGATAGGCAGATCTTCTTAAGTGGCCATAGTTTGGTATCGGGGACTAGCCTTTAGCTACGACCTAGCAAGCTAGTTGAGCTCGGAAGTCACTTCCGTGTGTCACTGGCACCTCGGATTAAATAATGCAACTAATTTAAACATCGGATTGACAGTGTTTCATTTATCGAACATCACTAGATAAATTGGCTTACTAATGTATTTAGACGTGTATAACAGGTCGTGTCATTGTCACGATTGTTTTGGTTACTTTGACAGCTGCCAAAGTTACAGCCTGTCACAATATGTATCCGATAGCCTTTAAACTAACGCCAAATGACCAATATAACATGGTCTAACATGTCGATTTTTAATAGTTAGCTGCGTCTCAGTCGATGGACATTTTTAATTACAATATTTGAGTCTAAGTGTTCACTATTTAACCAACTTGAAGCTATCTTCAGAGAGCCAAATCAGCTTCAGACAGGTGCTAAGTTGCTACATACATTCCTCACATAACATGAAAGGGCGAGACTGTCGCCCCCATTATTAAGACGACTGTTCTGCTGACATTTTTCCATGTCTTCTATAGTACGTCCCTGTTTATTCGTTTATTATAGAACTGTCGTATCTGGTACTAGGTTAATCTTGATTCATGTAACATTACATCAGACATTGTCATGTTACACTTGGTAAGGCAAATGTGTGTTTTTGAAGGAGGGCTTCCTGCTAGGAGAAGTGAGGCAAGAGGAGACGGTCAGTATCAGTGACACCCAGATCAGCAGTGCAGAATTGCTTCAAGTAGTTGGTAAGTGAAGTCCACATGATTCAATTGATGTTTGCTCCATTTGATTTAGGTGAAGGGTAGATGTATAAAGTAAATTATTAGGGTTAGGGTTACATTTATTTTTTCTTATTACATCACCATTTTATAGAATGTATTGGAATAGGAATTATACTAAGTGAGGTCATAATTAATTAATAATATTTTTTCCCCCCAACAGAAATTCATAACCATGACCCTTGTGCACAATTGTTTAGGTAAGATTAAAACTTTTTTTGTACTGAACAACTACAATAATGTTGTCCAGTAATTAATAGGTGTCTCTAAACTTGTTATTCATATTTGTCCTGTTTAACACGGCATGCTGTCTTGCATCCCATAAGTTCCCTGGTCAACCAAATCTGTCATCAAACAGTTTTGTTGTTTGGTGCGTTATCAACAAATGAGCTATCAAAGATGGACAATAGATGGCCCTGTGCTACATGGTTCTGGACAGTGTGAATGGGTGTTATGTATAGTAAGGCTATTCATATTCTATACATAGCCTCATGACGCATATTTGTTTGTTGTTTTACAGCTTTTATGACTACGCAGGCAAAGTTGATGAAGAAAGTCTTAAGCAAATTCTTAAAGACAGACAGAAAGTAAGTTTGTTCAAGCACCAATGAATCTGAATTCAGCTTATCTTGTATTATAGTCTGCACATGTTGACCTTGTTTTCTTTTGCATACAATGCACAATTATTAGCGTTGTTCAAGTGACAACTTAAGCGCTGTCAGATAATAAACACTGCAATCTCCTCCCTCCTGTGCAGAATGTCATTGGTTGGTACCGGTTCCGAAGGAACACGCAGCAGCAGATGTCGTTCAGGGAGCAGATCATCCACAAACAGTTGACGCAGCTGCTGGGCGTCCCAGACTTAGTCTTCCTTCTCTTCAGCTTCATCTCTACAGCCAACAGCTCCACACACGCTTTGGAGTATGTGCTCTTTAGGCCAAACCGCAGGTAATAATGGCTGCCTGACTCCACAGCACTTTCAACACTTTTCAAACGCACTCTTATTGTAAGTATTGCTGAATTACTGAGCATGTGTGTGACATGCTCATTAATTAGGCAAGCATTCAGAACTTTTTTTTCAAGGCACACTCAAAACAGAGTGTTATGAGAAATCTCAACGAATGTCTTTGCGAATCGTCGGCAAGATCGGTGGCGAACGCCGCCCAAGCAACAAAAGAAAACCAAATTTGTCCTCGCGTCTGTTCTAGTAAATGCCGTCGGCGACTACTGATGATGTGTCGGGGATCTTGAAAGGTTGTCACATTTCATAGGGGAAGAGTTCAACCACTACCCCTTTGAAACTCTTGTTCCGAGGGTGAAAAAGTCGAAAAGCGAGGGGCACTTAAAAAAAGAGAGGGAGGGGGTCAAAATAAGAAACGAGATTGGGTCAAACATGAGCATGTATGTGTCAATCACTTTTCTCTCTTAATGTGGGTTTAATATCCTAATGGTGGTCCGGTGGTCTTTCTGTGTTAACTGGTCCCCTCTACCTAGCAGGTACAACCAGAGGATCACCCTTACCATACCGAACCTCGGCAACACCAGCCAGCAGGAATACAAAGTCTCCTCAGTGCCCAACACCTCGCTCAACTACGCCGCGGTCATCAAAGAGAATGGGTACGTTTTGCCTGAGACTCTATATTATTGTGTGTGTGTGTGTGTGTGTGTGTGTGTGTGTGTACACCAGATGAACAATAATTCGGATGATAACGGATAGACAATCATTAGGAAATGCATCTCAATTTCTCTTTTCTTCGGCGAGCACTAGAACACGTCTCTTCTCTCCGCAACTAATGTAAAACCATATCTTGTTGTGACACATTTGTGGTCTAGAAAGCATGGTTTTCAGCGTGTGAGCTTTGGGCCGCACGGGGAATGCTGAAATCTACACAAGCATATCCAATGTCCCGCACGGAAGGTATTGACGGTGGGAACTCTCCGCAGGGCCGAGTTCTTCGACAAGGACGGCGTCATGAAGGATATCCGGACGATATTCCAGGTCTACAACGCGCTGCAAGATAAAGTGCAGGTAACGCTTAGGGTTTTTACGATCGCACGCTTTTCCCGCGTGCGGGCGCAGAGCGGCGCGGTAACGCGCGGCTGTCCTTCCCGTTGTTGGTTCAGGCGGTGTGCGGGGAGGTGGAGCACAGCGAGCGCGTTAAGGAGAAGATTCAAGACGACGTGAACGAACTCAAGCAGCAGATCGCTCTCAGGAAACAGAAGGCGGCGGACGAGGAGAAAAGTATGTAAAAAAATTAATAAACATTGACCGTTTCATGCAAAAAAAACGACGGATGAGTTAGTCGAGTTTTTGTCAACATTTCACCGCCGCCGACGTCCCTGCATCTAAAACATGGAAACAAGAGGCACCATTGAACCGTTGGGTTTCAAGAGGTCTCCTTTTAACAGTTTTTTGAGGAACATTCTTGCCTTTCAGCATGAAAGTGAACGAGACAGTATGTCCTTGTGATGTATTTTGAGGCCCTTTTAACAAGAGTCCCTCATTGTTTTAGGAACGCCAACAGACATCAGTGTGATCCCGTGTCTTGCTTTTCTGTGTTCCTCAGAGCTCTGGGAGGCTCAGAACGCGGAGGAGGCTCATGGGCCGGACCCGGAGGAGAACCCCAAACAGTCCAGCGCTTCCCTCGTCTCCAGGATCGCCTTCCAAACCCCCGCCGCGCCCGAGCGGCCCGGCACCTCGCCCCACCCCCCTTCTTATGCTGACCTCATGTCCCACGACGACGCCCTGCTCTCCACCTCCTCCTCCCCGACCACCAGTGCAGCCCTGCTGCCACGGCCCCAGGCGGTGGGTTCCCCGGGCCACCCCAGCCCTGCCTCGCTGGTACTGGGCATGGGCCTTGGGCTTGGGCTCGGCCTCGGGGTCGGGGTCGGCTCGGGTCCGGCTCCCACCTCCAGCACCCCGTACCTTGGCAACGGCGACGGCTCGAGCTCCGACTCCCTGGACAGACAAGCCGCGGGGCAGGAGGACGAGGAGGAGGACGAGGACGAGGACGAGGACGAAGATAGTAGCGAGTACGAGAACTTGGTAAGCGAAGCCCC
Source organism: Laemonema laureysi (assembly GCA_900303225.1). Lineage (NCBI taxonomy): Eukaryota > Metazoa > Chordata > Actinopteri > Gadiformes > Moridae > Laemonema > Laemonema laureysi. Next base: position 6,341 of record OMNS01030856.1, on the reverse strand, counting down.
GCATTTGCCGACACTGTCCGCCGGTATGTTGGCACAGGGGCGCCCGGCAGCGCTCAGTCCCGACGGAGACGTGCGCGGCCCACAGACCTCGTAAGACCGCATTGCCACTCTGTGCCAAACGGGACACCAAACAGTATGGTATGTCAATCAATTAACCAATCAAGGACAAAGACATTTCCTGTATGAGGGAGGAAGTGGCAGCCCTGGAAGAGAAACGGCACGCACACACACACACACAGAGGGACGTTTCCACTGTACGCATTTCTTATTCGTCTTTAGCTTGATCTCCATTTTTAGGGGAAAACTAACCCGGCTTTGCAGGCTTAATGGGAGTTACTGGAGAAATGTGTTCATCTTTTTACATCCGGTCACTCCATGGTGATGATGTGTGTTGTTTCAGTGTCAGCGGGGGGCCGACTTGTTAGGGCGAGCCCTCTTGGTACGACACAGACTTTAGTTCACTCTGACTGGATCATGCGACTTCACTTTCACTGGATCATGCTATTAGCACATCTCTGAGCACCCAACGATACCATTACCTCTTGCACTATTTTTGCCTTCAATTTATTTAAGAAAAGCAAAGGGAAAATATTCTGCGGCCTTCAAACTTTTTTGTTTTTTTAAATGAAGTAGGCACTTGTTTTATTTTTATTTTTTAACAAAGATGTATGTTAACAATAACTTCTTTAAATTGCACAGTTGGAACATTTTGATTTTGGATGTCCATTAGTAGTTTTTTTTTGTTTTTTTTTTAATACAAGCACAGTTATGTATCATGAATAGTCCAGATGCAAGATGAAGTAAAATAGATTTCAATCGCATTTAACCTTCAACTTCTGTACTAGGTGCTGATATATTTTTGTCAGAGCGACACGTTAATGAATCTCGCTTGATTGACAACGGTCTCAGTGGCTCCTTTTCGGATGAACGCTGACATCAAATGCGCTTTGCTGCACTTGGCGAGTGAGATTGAATCCGATTTGTTTTTAATATTGTGCTTTAACAATGTTGAACTATGTGCCACTTGAGTTGTACTCTGACATTTTATTTTGTACATTGGTTTGGGTTCACAGGGCAAACAAACGTACTGTAGCTTTACTAACCGGACGCTTATGGTTCTTCCACTGAGGCTGCAGCACAGAGCACTATCACAAACACAAACTTTGCACCTGCCTGTTCTTTTCTTTCCGTAAAACTCACCTCTCGCACGCTCATACCCCCGTAAACTACTACTACTACTACTAACCCCACACAATCCGTGTCTGTGGACTTGATGTCTATTAAATTCACTATGGAAGGCCAACAGCCCCCTTGTGTTACTGTGTGTACTGTAACCCTGGTTACCAAGGCAGATCACTTTCTGTCTTTCTACAGAGTCCACATCAGACCTCATGCATTGAAAACCTGACCATTCAGATGTTATGTGTGTAGACGTTGACAGAAACACAGTGGCTTTGGATTGGTTTACAGTGCCTTCCACTCAGGATTGTGTCACACATCCCTAACTGGACACAGAATGCATTTGCAATGACTTTGAAATCTATGCTGTTCTCAAAATGTCATTTTTTTTTCTTAATTGCTATACATTTACACAGCATGTGTAATTTGTCGCTCCATCTCTACAACTGATATTGAAAACACTGCACACCCTTATATGTGATTTTTTTTATTTACATTTTTTTTTTGTGTTTCCCCTGTTATTTTACACTCTTAACCAAATCGGCAAATGCTTTAAGATGGACCTACAATTTACATATACAACAGCTTTACAAATGTCTTGCTTGCTACTTATTTGAAACTGGAATTGTATCTTTATATAATGTACAGACAGAGGGAGCTTTAGTTCATACACGTAAGGCCAGGTAAACTTAGAATGATATGGGGATTATTAAATTTTACATAATTAACTACCACAAAGAAATATTTTGAAAAGGCACTTCTCGGTAAAAAAAGAAAAAAGATTAAAAGCATTATCAGAAACAAACACAATGGTTATAGGTCCTGAGTTTAAGACATCTTGACTGCATGAACAAGGTAAACAACGTAAAGACTACCGTTGTGAAACAAATGCTTTTAACACTGCGGCCGAAAGTCAATATTTCGCAAGCCAGTTGTGCTCGTTTTGCGTAGAAAATAGTTAGGTAAAGTGGAACGGCATAGCGACGAGTTTTACCTGTTATGCTGTTGCGTTAGTTTCATGACCCCGATCGTGTGTCGCGCTTTTTTTTGTCCTTTTCTAACTCTCAATTTGTTCGGACACAGAGATTGACGAGGGGTGGAAGTGCTGACGTAGCGATTCAGAGGGGAACGCGATCACATGTGAATGAGTGAGGGGTACGCCAGTGACTCTCCTAACTAGGGTTCCTTCCCGAGCACTGGATAATATATATAAATATAATATGAATGTAAAGAAAATGGGGCTGCGGAACGGCACATACCGTACTTGTCTCCGACAGTTGGGTTACAGGGTGGCAGGTGTAAAGCATTCGAATGGGTTTTTGAATTTAGTTTTTGAAATTCGCTTGGCTTATAAATGGCAAATAACGTGCTCCCTGGAGCTGGAGAAAGGACGTAATTGTGCCCCCTTTCTAAAGGAGGTCATTGCACCTTCAGATTTCGCCTGACTCACAGTCCTCTCACGAGCCCATTATCTCGTGGGTCTGTCGTCTGGATGTAACGTGTAAAAGGAGTAATGTTTTAGCTGCACAAGTTTTTCCCTCCCACACATGGTCCTAAATGGAGTTAATTAAATGAGACATGCTTATGTGATGCGCTCTCCTTGTTTTCCTTTTTATTTGATTGCATTGTGACGTTTAATAGGTTGGGAGAGATTTGTACATCCAATTAAAAATAATGCAGATTGCCTAATTTGTTCCTTGAAGAACCAGCGTTATTTGAGAGCGTACAATGGAAAGTGAGAGCAAAGCCCCTTATATGGATATAATACCCACACATAAGTGTATCCATATATACATGCATTGTATTCAAAGTTAACATGTGCATTTTGATCAATATATTATGAACTATGTGTTACATTTGGAACAACTTCTGATTTTCTACTGTGTACCTATTAATCCAACATCTCGAACGACCGCTCAAGCTGTCATGTATTGCTGCAGACTGCTGCTGCAGTATTTTTACGATGACATCATCCTATCGCTGATGAGATACCTCGGGGGATAGTTGTGGGAATATGCTACAGAACAGAATGCTGAGGATAATTAAGATCATAACGTAAGAATTTACATTGTATTCATCGAAGCATTGTGATGTATTTTTTTCCATATTGGGGTTTATAATAAAACATTTTAATTATGGGGGCGAGGAAGGTAGTTTCTGATAGGTCCGTGTAAGTGGATACAGAAAAAGTAGCCAATGAGCTTGGCCGGCAGATTCAGGTGGTAAATCCTGTCTCTGACTGTAACAGGGATGAGGGTTTTTACTCCGTAGTGTATAGTGCAACCCTGGCCTTCCTCTCGGAGTCCCTGTGCCGCCATTAAGGATACTGAATCGCCGTACAATAATGTGGATTAAAATGATTTAAAGCATCTCAAACGATCGACTTAGGGCTAGGGGGGTTGATATTCTGTGTGGATGTGTGCACTCCTATCCACACGGAGCCCGAAAGCAGTAGATATGCAGCTTTCTACCAAATAGCAGAAGCTCGACTTCGGGACTGGGTTTCTACTGGGGAAGCTGGAGACGCGGAGCTGTTGTTGTGGTTGAAAACACGGTGGAGTGTAAACACGGGGAAGCAAAGGTAAGGTCACGGCTATCGGCTATGTGTATACTTACAATTTATGGGACTTTTCTTGTAGCTGTAATGATGTACGTTACATTTGTAAGCACCCTAGGTAACTCGCAGTTAGACAGGCGAACTGAATAACGCTAGTTGTCATGTCAGCCGATGCTAATGTTAGCTAAGTTAGTTTGTTTGGCAATACATGTACTGGCTCAACCACTTCATGTTGTGTACTCTATTTCATTCCACGTATTGTAGCAGAAGTCCGATTAAACCTCACACCTGGCTACGCCGTAGTACGAAGTGGTTAGGCAATGCTATTCAGTTCGCATTTAACAGGTAACTGGTGTTTACGATCAAACAATTGCTAAATATACAGTAGTTTGAAACAAGCTGGAGGGTTGGACAACGTGTTCTGTAAAGCAAAGCAACTCAGAATAGTGGATTGACCACCCTATCTTTAAATATAGCACCAGGATGCAGATTATATGCACCGAGGAAGTCTTTGTAACAATTTACTAGCAAGACGTGCGACTTCGGAATCGTGTCTCTCGCTTTAATGTTGAATTTCACACGTCTCGTTTATGTAAAAGGTTTATAGAGAATACAGACACGTCATCAACAACTGACAACAACTATTCTATGCTAGTCATTTTTGTTTACAAAGTTGGCCCACCAGTCCATTAGTCACGCCCATTGCAGTAAGTGCATACTTTACAAAGTTTAGGTTAGAAACACAGCATCTAAAAGACAAATGGTTTCAGCTACATAAACGGGAGAGCGTACTTTGTCACATCACATATCGAATAACGTTTGACCAATAATGACACATTACACTAAAATGTCTAAACCAACAGAAAGTGGTGAATATTTCAGACAGCGATTTGAGTTTAGACTACACTGAATTCCTTTTGCAACTTCAAAAGGCTTTACACACATAAATAGCACAGTACCCGACACTACGGTACACTAGGGTAGTAATTTAAATATATCAATAGCACACTATTGCGTTATTTAAGTCATGATCACATGCCTGTTGCATGTTACACTGTCTTATTGCTTTATTAAGCATTCATTTATGTTATTGTGTTAAAATGTAGCATCACATTCATAACGCAAGCTACAGTTCCCATTACATACTAGACCAGACTATTCTGGTACCTTACATGGTGGTGCACACAAAACGTTTCCCTCCTACTCGATTTGATTTACTGTGCCACAAATTAGTGCCGGGTCAAGAACTGTAGCATTTTCTTTTTTCATATGAGCGATTCCCCTGCTGGATTTTCCAGACAGTGTTTGGTAGAGGCTGACCCAGATGTTAAGCAACACACGTGATGTGCAGCTCAATCTGTTTTGGGTGTTCCACTTGAATATAGTCAAATTCTGCCCTTAGTGAAGAGATGCACCTGTGTGATCGCAGCACGGTGCATTGTTTTGCTTGTGGACTAGCATATCTATTTCCCGCATGGGATCAATAAAGTCTGTAAAGTATATACTGTCTCATCTTATCTAAATTGTCTGATATCAGACGTTGTTTTTATCAAGGATCTGTTGAAATTCATATTTGGCACTACAGGACATTTTATTTCAAAACCTTTGTGTAATGCAATGCCTTGGAGATCACGCCAAAAATGAGTGTTACGAACAAAAACTAAAGTGGAAGGAATGCAAAAGAAATTAAAACTTAAAAGAAGTCAGAAATACACAGCCATCCCTCGATTCAAGGGCACCACTTGTGCAGACTAAACTAAGCCGTGTTCTCCTTCCCCTGGGTCCTAGCGTCCCGCTTGCCTGTGCGATCTCCCGGAGAGAGGACCTGCTGCGCCGAGAGCTCCTCTGCAGCGGCCGCCCGACGATGACAGAGGTCGGCACCAAGTGGGCCTGTGAGTACTGCACGTACGAGAACTGGCCCTCTGCAATCAAGTGCACCATGTGCCGCGCTCAGAGGCCCAGCGCGGGGCCCATCATCACCGAGGAGCCCTTCAAGAGCAGCCCCGCTCTGGACGCCAGTCGCCATCAGTGGGACCCCGCGAGCCACAGCAACAGCCCGCCGCAGGGAGGGGGCTCCGGCCTCCTCATCTGCCCAGACTCCAGCGCCCGCCCCCGCGTGCGCATCGCCGACGTCCCCGAGACGCCCCCCAGCAAGTGGTCCTGTCACATGTGCACCTATTTGAACTGGCCGCGCGCCATCCGCTGTACCCAGTGCCTTTGTCAGAGGCAGCAGCAGCAGCAGCAGCAGCAGCAGCAGCAGCAGCAGAAGGGGCATCGCACGGGGCAGCCACGCAGCCCCACGGAGCAGCCCCAGACCTCGGGCACCGGGTACCGCACGGCGGCCCTCTCCACCACGCCCACCGACCCCTGCGAGGAGTATAACGACCGCAACCGGCTCAACACCCGGGCTCAGCACTGGACCTGTACCGCCTGCACATACGAGAACTGGCCCAAGGCACGCAAGTGTGTCGTGTGCGACCACCCCAGGCCCAACAGCCTGCTGGCGGAGTCCATCGAGCTGGCGTCCGAGCCCGAGTGCGAGCCGCCGCCCTCCATCCTGAACGAGCAGGAGCGGGACAACCGGAGGGGCGTGGTGGGGATAGTG
>OMNS01030855.1:5721-18839 GCA_900303225.1 Laemonema laureysi | reverse complement strand
ACACACGTGTATGTCTTTTTTTGTTTTGCAATAATTATTTCTTTGCAGTATTTTCATCAGTTTCTGCAGCACAGTGACAAATATGTGGATATTCTACACTTCACCCAAGCCCTCAATGGCAGGCTTAAAACATTTTATGGAACGTATGAATGTAGATATATCACCTATCACCATTCTTTGTGGGATTATTGGTGGTATTATTAAAATAAAAATATTAATTAAAAAATATGTATTGTCAGATTGTCTTTTGTCAAGCTCTGTACCTGTGTGTTTGTTTGTTCATAATGTATAGTGCTGTTAATCTGTACTGGATACAATCACAAAGAAAGAAAATGAGCTTTTTCACTTTTTTGCTCATTTTTGCTCATATCATTCACATATATCACCTATTCAATAATGTATATATAGAATTTTGTTCACAATTCTTTTTGTATCTAAATGTAATAAATGCAACTTCAAATAGCTTATTTATTTGGATTGTGCCAGCTTAGCATTCAACCAATGATTTCTTGCTGAGCATACAAAGCCTGCAACAGCATGGCTTGCAAGGGTTTCAATTTGGCACCATCCAAGCATATCCTGAAGGAACAAGTGTATTCCTTCAGTTCCCCAGCCTCCTATGGACTACCATTGTAATCTGGGGCCAGTAGGGGGTGCTCCTCCCTCTGGCCTATGTAATATGCAGGGAATCGGGATGTGATTGGGATACACACCCTGGAAGCTGTACAATGTCATTACTGGTGCTAGCGTTTCCTGCCCCGTTATCAATTTCATGCTCAATTACTTCAGCACTATGAAGCTCATGTTGCGTCTGGTAGTACCCCTTGGCAGTACGCTTCAACTCTATGACATTGATTTGGTCATTATTCTCCTTCCTGGGAAGGACCCTTATAATTTCAGCCACATTACTCTGCACACATGTTGTTGGGCATTCTGGCCTTTAGGTCTAGGGACAATTTTCATAAATGGTATGTGGCATGCAATTAAATGTTGTTTGAGAGAATGTAATTCCTTCAATACAGGTGGAATAGGTTCCATTTGTAAATTGTTTATATTTTAACTGCTTGCTTGAGCAACACCTCTTTGGATACTTTTTTTTTGTGACATGTGAAATTGGTTGACCAAACCTGTGTGTCTCTGTGAAGAGGCTGGAAGAATGCAGCAAAGAGTGAAAGCCTGCTACCAATCTGTGAGAAAACTAAAAGACAACACTGTTAGAAATTGCACATTACACTTCTGAATCCATCAATTTAAATCAATGAAATAGCAGTGAAAAGAACAACAAACACCATTACAGAGTGCACATTACATTACACTGCATAAACTATATCCATGCTCAACTTTAAATTTGTGAAATAGCAGCACGCATGAATGGGCCATGTATAGGGGTGTGAAATGTATAAAACTGTAATTTGTTAAAATAAGCACCCAACACCTGTTAATGTAGCTATATTAGTAATGTTTATTACAGATGACCGTTATTGTCTTGTTCTCTTTTGTTGTTGATTCAGTGCCATGCCAAAACTGCCAAGAGAAACAACGCAAGCCAGACACTGCAAAACCCTTTAGGAGTTGTGGAAGAAAGCTAGACCCAAACCAACAGTACGTCATTCCTCTTGGATCTTGAGTTTGAGTCAAGGAGAGCCTTTACAGATTCATGCTTACTCAAAGAAGAGGATAGGACAGACGGTCATAGAAGCTTATCCCTGCTTCAGAGAGCACAAGCATGTGAGTGACTTAATTCTTACAATCCCTTGATAATTGTTGTCAATCAGCCTGTCAGTGTGATTGAACAGACATTTTAAAGGGATAGTAAACCCTATTTATTATTTTGTATTATTCTTGAGTACTCTTTATCTTCCACCAAGATTGAGTTCCTAAAAGTTACTAACTGTAATAAAACAATTAAGGCTGTGCATGTAAGCACAATGCAAATATAGATAAGACTGATGTTTTATAGGTTGGTTGTGACCATTTAATGGCTGCATGAGATGTAATTGTATGAGGTTCTTTCATTGTTTTGATAGGATCCTGTTGGTTCAGGACTGTTTGACTTGAAAGAGTAACAGTCTCTGTGCTAGAAAATAGCTCCCTAAAAGAATTTCATGTCTCATTTTAAATAATTTGATGCTAAAAAAAGTACCCTAGTTTTTAGTAATATTAGGCTTTTTTTTGCATTAACTAGGCTTCACTAGATTACTTGAAATTAGTCATTTTTTAATTTCAAGATTTTTTGTGCTATTATGATAATCGGACATCTTATCAAGTATCAAGTAAAATTAACTTATTGCACTGGCAGCCAAATTTGCTGGTTTTAAGCGCAAGCATGCTCATATCTAGAAAGTTTGGCCTCAAATTTGACAGGTCATTTTGGCAGTGTGTAAACAACGGGCTTCGAAGCTTAATTCAAAAAATATTCAAGTCATTGAATAATCAGAACCAAATATATGAAAGCTGCCAAAATGTTGAGGGTTCAATGCACCCAATTTTTACAAATGAAAGGGAAGAGGAAAATTGAGGGACTAGGTTTCATTGAAGCAAACCACGCTGTATCAGTCAAATGGCTTGTGATGAATGGTAATAAATACATAACTTTTGGACTGGTCAAAACGTATTTCTTTATTATTATTTATTATTTTATTGTTTGGAATATCAACCGTTTCAAACTATATGCTTTGATAGAAACGTCATGGCTAATCAAGTTGAGGTCCCACGCCTTGCACAGGCCAATGAGCTAGTGGATGCTGGAAAGCTGATTGATTTACTTCTTATTACACAATTAGCAACAACAGCCAAACGTATGTAGTCAAATACCATCTTGGGGACGTAATAGAATTGTACAACAGTTCAAATGACTCATAGTGTGTTCCCCAGATATGAAACATTTACTGTTTATGCTCTGTACTGTATTTTGTCTATATGAATACATGGTTGCATACATATTGCATACATACATCAAAAACAGCTGGTTTTGTAGTGCTTGGTATAGAACAGTGTTTCTCAGTCAACATATGCTGTGGTGAAATGAAGAATTTAACCATGGGTTTTTGAGCTCTGCCCACATTGTCTGAGTAGCATCTTGGCTACTTGCTGCCTAGAGCGCCATCCATTGGGCCATGAAGCTTTGGGGGCAAAGTGTAAAAGTAGGCACTATCAAAGAACATGGTCATCTTTCATAGTAAACCTAATTCACCATCAAATAAAATGTGTAAGGTTTTAACTGTGACCCTCCATACTTTTTTGACAGTTTACTAAATGTATTCCTGTGTTTGAAAATGGGAGACAAGTTGTGGAGGTATGCAAAACAACATCAATTGGTTATGTGATGTGTGGCATTATTTTTGTATATTGTTGATTGTAGCAACAGTAATTATACTGTATTTTAAGTAATTCCTTTTTGCGGTAATGGTGTTCTTATACTGCATTTTATACAGTCTATGCGTGTTATATTCCCACCGGAGCACCACTGGCCACAGTTTTTTTTACCTGCTTTTTCCTGTTGTAGAGCTAATGGGATACACAACCAAAAAGAGCCATTTTGGCTTCTTTATAGAAGCCCGGACCAAAAGTTCCAGAACCTGGCCTCTCTAACCCTAACCCTAACCCTAACTCATCATTCAATCAATCATTAACTAAATTAATCGTATACATGTGTTTTATTCATGTTAATAAATGGTTATTTATTGTTTAACCGTTGTATGTTAAAAAAGGTAATATCATAATTATAAGACAAACTTAATTATTGATAAAGTAATATTATAATGATAAGATAAACAACGATAACACTCATAATTATAACACTCATAATTGTAACGTTCATAATTGTAACGCCATTATGAAATGCAGTTTAGCATCTAACCAGAAAAGCAGCAGACCCCTAGCAGACCCCTAAAGAGTTGAGACATGGGTATGCAGGTGGAAAACCCTCTAGTGCTCCATGTTGAACTAGGGGATTACACAAAGAGATTCACAGATTGACACCTATAGAGCAAGCTAACTAACCCCTTCCTTCTCCTTAGTGAAATGCATTTTTTTTACAGTGATAAAAGTACAGTAATCTAGTACAATTTCAGATCAACACAGTTCTGTTGGTTGCTATTGTGTTATGTGACTAAGGAACAGCAATTAAGTCTAGTACCGTGAGGACACTGCCTTTGTGGTATGAGAAGTTGAGAGGTTTGAGTAGTTTCTACAATGTTACAAATATACAGTATAACATTTTAAGAAAAACACGCCCCTACTTTTGTTCTGCTGGCTAAGGAGTATTTTATTTTCTAAAATTGCATTTCTGTTTAATCTACACAGTCTATGGACTGTGCTGGTAATTTCCTCTGTCTCCCTCAAGTGGATTTTACCACACATTACAACAAGGGTTCTGTCTGAATTTTGCTATGCCTCAATATTGGCTTCTTGTTAAGAATTTCAACCTACTGATCTTCTGTTTTGTGGGGGTTGTGTTTGGAGAATTACAGCTGATTAGTGTGTGTTAGGGTTAGGGTTAGGGTTAGGGTTATGTCTTATGGCTTCATCATTTATATCCATTTCTTTTTTCTTCTTTTCATGTGGAATACCCACAACAACCATAGCGACTGATGAAGTGTGTACAACTGTCTGTATGGTATATCATGTGCCCAAGTGTGTGACCAAATTCTGCTTTGATAACATAGGATAAACTTGAGGTCGGACAAAGACATGAACTCTTGCAATAGTTGCATTATAATTATGATTTGTGTGTTGCTAAGCATGGAGCATCATGTACCACGAAATGGTGGAACATACAAATTGTTTGTGCAGTTCTTTTACATGTCTATAGCCTGTGCATGTGTAGAGAGAATACTGCATATCAGGGGTCAATAACCTTAAGTGTTTTGCCAACCTTTTCCTAATCACTCCATGTCATAGAACAACATATAAGCATTGAATTATATTTATACCTCAGCATTGCTAAATACTTGATCCTGATTGGTCAGGTATTCATTACAAAACTGCCTGGTGTCAAAGCTCAACATTACTGGAGGTTTTATCTTGTTTTTGTTTTTGAGCACTGAAGTGTTTAATCTTTAACCAATTGCAGTCACACCAGTTTACTTACTGCAAATGATTTCAAGTGACTTTCAGGAAGAGCTGTTTCATCATCCCACTCAGTGAAGGGAGGAAAGGGCAGCATTGCTAAATGCTCCTTATCGTAACAGTGGCCAAATGATTCATATACTGACATGCCACTCTGTCTCTTATATCTCTGTTCCCCACTATATGTAATGTAATAATATCAAACGGTGTGATATGAAAAAAAGTCAAGACTAAACTTGAAACTTGTCATTCATAGCATGTGGATTACATATGACAGGTCTTAAACAGGCCAAATCTAACAACTTTACATTTTTGCTTAAATGTTTTTCCCTGATGAAATGACAAAACGCCACAACATGAGTCATAGTTTGCTTGACATGACATTGAGAATAGAGGTGGGAGGCGGGAGAGATCATGCCTGAGAGGACGGCCCCTCTTAGCAGAGCCTATATGAGCGAGATGCAGCCAGAGGGATGGCCCAGTCAGCCATGGAGCCTGCTGGTTTACAGATGTGGAGATGGCTAGCGTTCGCTTGCCTCATTTGGATATGTTTGGGTCAGGTGGCGGCAGCAGGACCGTAAGTCTTTCTGCGACATACTCACTAACTCATACAGTACAATTAACTTTGAACAAGCTCCCAACCCTTTATTAAGAGTATAAATTGGTATATAGCACCCAACAACAACTTTAGTTACACCAAGTTGCTGTTATAACAGCTTGTCCTGTTATAACAGCCCCAGGAATGTGCGTGTGCGTGTGCATTTGCTGTTGCAGGCACTATATGGTGGCCATCCCTGCAGTGCTGGAGGCCGGTGATGAAAGCAGGTTCTGCGTGAGTCTGCTCAGGCCAAATGAGACGCTGCACATGACTGTCACTCTGATGTCCAAGGAGGAGAACATAACGCTGCTTCAGCAGACCTCCGATGATGAGTTTCGCCAATGTATTCCTTTCAAGGTTGTCTCCTGTTTCCAAACCTGATTTAGTTAGTTTGCTTATTTTTTTTCTTGACTCTATATGTACTACTAAGTCCTTACATTTGAAAGCATTGTTGTCAAGAATGTGATTGACTTGTTTTCTTGCCTTTATTTATCAAACCTTAATCTCTGCAATAATTGGGATATTGAAAGAACTTAAAGGTTGCTTGGTCTTATTTTGATAATAATTGTAATAAGTGTAATAATTATTGGTATATTATTATATATTATGTTGGTCTATACCACATTTATATTAAGATCTTTTTCAAAGAAAACTTTTCACAGAATTTAACCAATATTTAACATTTATAGACAAATGTTCAGTCACAAAATAGTCAACAAACAACTTTTTTTTTTACAGGTTCCAAAAGTGCAGGAGTCTGTACGGGAATTGGAGGTGATTGTTCAAGGCCAAGACTTTGTAATGAAAGAAGCAAGGAAAGTGATGATCAAATCCTACAACCCACAGATGTTCATCCAAACTGATAAACCCATCTACCTCCCAGGACAAACTGGTAATCTCAATTTAATTTGCTTGAATCAATCCATTGCAATCATTGAGCATGTACAATTGATTTAAAACTGATGGCATGTGACAATAAAAAGAGGTGTCCGATCTCAGTTAGCAGCAGTTTGCATTACAAGTCTGCTGTGTGTAAAACTACATCTTTCCCCAGAGCACTAAGACTAAGACTGTATCTGTCCACTCTTTGCAGTGCATTTCAGAGTGATAACACTCGACAGCAAACTCAGATCGGTCAACCAGCTGGTGAGTGCATCTGCAGCAGACTTTATGTAAAGAGCCATACAACCCAAACCAGACAACCTAATGCAGTGGGAAAGGGTTCATTTATTTGATATAGGCCTACTGTACCAGGTAAAAAAAGGCAAGAAGAATTACATAATTGAAGTTACATAATTCACAAAAAGCAATGATGTTCTGCACTTTAGTCTGGTTTCATGTTTGATCAGGATGGGTAAACAGCTCAATAATGACCCAATGCCCCTGTTACAGTTATGTACACTTTTTTTGCTGAAGGATTGCAAACATGTTGGCTGATATAGTACAATCATTGCCAGTTGCTGCCATGTTAAAGTGATGGTCAACAGAAATCCCTAATTTACTTCTAATCATGTTATTCAGGGTTATCTGAAAGTATCTGAAAACCATGTTCCATGAAATCCATTGCAATCTCAGGTAATTTCAGTCTTGATTGAATCGGATTTATTTCCTTCTAATTTCATGGGCGTAGTCTATTTACCTTGCTGGCTACATAGCCAAGGCAGCGACCAATTACTGTATACTCACATTACAGTGACACTGCAGCTGAATGAAGCTACGCTGTTTCAGAGTTTGAGGAAGTACAAACAACACAAAACAGCACACCTCCATAAAACAGTGAGGCCGGGTTCAGACAATACAATCCTGAGTCTTTCCACGACTGAGTTTAGTTAATTAATAAAGTAGTAGTAAATAGTGAATTGATAATTCATAAAGCATTGTTCCTCCATGAATACTTATTAATGTGCAATTCATAATCAGTTATAAATTATGAATAAGATCATGAAATAATGGTTAAAGTGAGGACTATCTATCCTCACTTTAGCACAATCCTCACTCAGATATGTGTGTACTTAATACTTACTTTCTAACTACCTGAACTAATCATCAATTGTAGCATTATCAACACATTTTAAATAGTTTGTAAATAATCAACTTTTTTCAACATTTATAAATCATCTTATAACAATGATTTATAAATGATCTCATTATCTTATTAACAATTTCCTAACTGATTATGAACTGCTTACCAATGAGAATTAATGAAGACGCAATGCTTTATAAATGATTAATTCACTATTTACTACTACTTTACTATTGCTTCGAAGTTGCAGTTATTCTAAAGTGCTAGCATTAAACATTTGAATGCCAAAAAAACTTGAATGTTTCTTGGTGCATTATGTACAGGCCTTAAATGCACCAAATGTTAGCAAATATAATTCATATATACATTCTTTATGAAGGTGGAGTTAAACCACAGAAATACTCTTCTGGAGCCTACGTTTCTAGATGGCAACAAACTCAAAGTATGGTCTGGTGTATTGACCCTCCAGATATTTAATGTAGAATATCATGCAGGCACATAGTATGGCTTCCACACATTTGAACACTATGAAGATTTTAAACATGCGTTATAATGAGCGATGTTGTATATGAAATGCACAATACAAGTCAAACAAGCTTAACCCTCTTCACCATCAACATCAAACGCTGCGCTCCACACATACACACACACTGCGGTGTGTGGCATACCTTCTCGGCATCCAATTTTGGGTTCACTGGCGCTGCTGTATGTAAGATTTGGGAGTTGCAGAGAGAGAGAGAGAAGAAAAAAGCAAGAGAGCAATATTTTGAAACTAAACAAAAAGGTACCCTCCCTCTCTGCTCCCTCTCTCCCTATGAAGTGTTGCATTCACGCACCTGTGGTTGACAGGCAAGATGGTTTCCCTGAATCAATCACAGAAGAAGATTGGTCAGTAAACAGCTGGGAGCTGGTTCAGTCAACTGGAAACAAATATTCTCACAGCACATTTCACACACTAATAGCCCACGGACGGCTGTGCATTTCTTACAAGTCACTCAAATTATAGCTGTTAAATCTTTGCTGTAAATAAGATTCAAGAGCTATAATTTGAGTTAAAGGTGCAGTGGGGGTGCAGTTAGGCAATTTAGGGTTAGGGTTATATTCAGTTGGTTGCAATCTGCAACGTCACCTCTAGATGCCACTAAGTCCTCCACACTGCACCTTTTAATAAAAAAAAGATGGCGTGATCTGTAACTTCAAATCACCTACAATATGCATTGATTTCAAGCATAATGGTTGTCAACGACCTCATTACTTTGGTAAATATAAATGTATAGGTTTTTTGTTTATGTTTTATCAAAAGGTCAAATGCATTAATTTTGTATTGTAATATATTTTTCATATTTGATCTAAGTCTGTTTTGAATTATACTGAGCCATGAAACTATATTTTTAAACTATACAGGTAAAATAATACAAGTTCTAATCAAGCAATGTCTTTTTTTACAGTACAAATCAATCATAATTGAGGTAAGACTACATAAATACCCTACATATATCCACAGATCTTAAGGGGAGCTGATGGTTACAGATCTGATAAGTCATCTGACAAAAGATTTTACTTTTATTAACAAGGGCCCTATTTCTGTGTTTTAATTAAGAGTTATTTTCCTTAACAACACTCATTAAAAGTGACAATGTCATGTCTTCCCATTGTACACATAGTTCATTAAAAAAAATATAGGAATAAATAAAAGTGAATCTAACCTACCTACCTATGTAAATATGCATTACATCTGTACGTATCTACCTAAATAGTATGGCACAAACCGGATTGGACAGTGGTTGAATGAGACATCGAACGGTACATTACTGGAGCTTTCTTACAAATTGAACTCGGAGGCTCCTGTTGGAACATACCGGATTCAGGTGTGGAATGTGGACGACGAACTTCAACATTCACAAAGCTTTGAGGTGGAGAAATATAGTAGGTTTTGTTCCTCTTATAACATTGATGTGCATGTGGTACTGCCACGTATGAGAATGACCAACAGCCACGTTCTGCCTCCTAGTTCTGCCAAAGTTTGACGTGAAGGTGAAGGTACCTGGACAAATGAGTGTTGCGCAAGAGGACATAACAGCAGAAGTATGCTCAACGTAAGTTGAGAAAAAAAGTTACTTTACGACAATAATGACTATTTATCGTGATATGATGTGATATGATATCAAATGGATTAATGTGATAGCATATGTCGTGTGATATGATGTGATATGACCCATTAACATCAAGACATGACGTCCTAACTACTACAAAGAAAACAATATATATATATTTTCTTCCATTCAGCTACACATACAAACAGCCGGTGCCAGCCACTGCTAGGCTGGAAATATGCCGACATCTGGATTATTATGTCCTGATACCAATTAAGATTACTCCCGAGCACCCAGAGGGAGAGCCTGAGTTTGTTGCTCCTTGCCATAAAGAGACTAAACTGGTAGGGTAGCGGCTTCGTATCATTTCAATGTGGGTAGTATATGCAAAAGAACAATGTTTACCTTCCCTTCATGTTGCCTGCACCCAGATCTCCCCTCTTCTTACATTTTGTCAAATGACGGAGGGGTAAGATTTTGCATCTGTGCTGAGCTGCACCCCAGACAGCATCGGCAACAACTGCAGGCATTTTTCACACGATATCCTGCGGATAGATAGAGATAAGGTTGAAAAGCGGCAAAGTTATCCTTTAAGCGCAAGCATAGAGCGCAAACGGAAGCTAAACTTGCGTCCTTGGCTTCACACCGGAGGCGTATTAAATCCCACGTGGACTCAAATAGGCCACTGAAATTGATCCGCTGAAAAAAATCTGCGTCAAAAGCGCCAGGCGGAGGAGGAATAAATAGACCCCGCGCCGAAAAAAAAGTGCTCCGCAACGCAGTGCTAATTAACATCAACATTAACATGGGAGCCAATTGAAAGTGGATGTGCTCTATGCTTGCACTCTCTGCATGCGCTCTACACTTGTGTGTTCAAGGCTTTAGGGCTGAAGAACACATACCTATCTTGACTGAGCATTGATAGTTAGCATACAAAATAAAATAAAAACACATGAGCCTTACAACTGCAGCATATATTTTATGTTCAATGTGTCAGGCCTATGTAATGTTATGAGTTATACAAGAAGGGAATGAGTTTGGTTATATATAGTTATATGTATATAACGACTATACTTTTGGTGTCTATATCTCTATTTTCTATACTTTCCCTAGCTGGACAAGACTGGTTGTGCAACATTTAACTTAGACATGGCACTTTTCACGCGTATTGAGAAGTTTGTAAGGACTGAACTTTCAGTGTCTGCGGAGGTGGAGGAGGAAGGAACAGGTAATCTTCTATCTCAAACACACAATGATCAATGATGCCGATCACTGTGACTTTTAGCCCGACTGCAAACTATTACAGTTGTTTTTCCCTTGACTTCAAAGGACTCAAGTACTTGGGGAGTGAAACAATCCAACTTTCTTACGTGATTGGAAAGCTTTCATTTATTGATACGCCCAAGGTATATGAGAGAGGATCGGTTGTGGAAGGCAAGGTTAGTGCAATTAATAGTTAATGAACAATAGTTTGGGCTGCAATCAACAAGATGCCTCTAACGTAGGGATGGTTGACCCTGTTTGACGTGTTGTCGGTTATCCATCAGGTGAAGGCAGTGTACTTAAATGACACGCCCATCCCAGACAAGTTGCTCCACCTGTTTGAGGGTGAGAGTTGGTCGGTGGTGCGGCTCAGTCAAAACCTCACCACCAACAGTGATGGTGTCGCCAGTTTTTCATTCAACACATCCAGATTTCAGGACGACTTCCAACTCACAGTAAGACAAGTCGTGGAGACTAATCATTATGATGTCTACAGTTGTTGCTCTGGGCTGTTTTTGTTGTCCTATCAATCCTCTCCCAAACAAGTAATGATCCACAAACCATCCATTGTACATTAGTGTGTTACAATGATGTACAGTGTTAAATGGCCGTATGATTCGCCAGACTGATAATTCAGTCCCTTGAATCATCAACTTAATGACACACACACCACACACACACTTTTTTTTTTCTCACACCAAGGTGTCCGTGCTGCCCAAATTCCAACAGTACCATGAGTACAGAACTCCTCACTATGAAGATAGCCAACACACCCTCTCGCTGGCCCGGCCAAAAACGGAGGACACTCCAACCATCAGCTCCCTCGAGGTGAAGAAGAGGGAGACCAAGCTCATCTGCGACGTGGAAGAACTCATCAGTGTCCATTTCACTTTTGTTGGGGAGGCCCCGGGCCCCGTGGATATTATGTATCTGGTGAGCAAAATGTCAAAAAGCTTTAGATCTTCAGATGTACATATAACTGTGGACGTGGAGGCAAGAGATCAGTGAACTGGTTTATTGTTGCATTCTTGTTCATTTGCCCTCTGCCTTTCATCACTGCAGATCTTGGCCCGAGGAGCCATCTTCAGACAAGGACATATAAAGGTGGAAGTTCTGGATGAACCAGGTGGGTACGGACGGTGCTCTTCCAGACACTGGGACATACACAATACATTCTTTATTTCTTAGTGTTGAGAGCTGTTTCGCTGCTTGGAGCTTTCTCGAGAAGCGCTCATCCAAACAACTTAGATCACACTCCACACTGCACTTCCTCAGGTCCTCAGCAATACACCCGCCACTTGTCGATCGGATGAATGGTTGTCAAGAAAAAAAAATCATTTGATCTCTAATGGCTAATATAAGGGTCATTTCAGTGACCAAGGGGGAAGTCACCATCAAGTTGAAAGTGTCTCCAGACATGGCACCATTGGTCCAGGTATTGGTGTACAGTGGCCTTCCCAGTGAGAACGTCATTGCTCACAATGCTGATTTCGACACGGAGAAGTGCTTCGCTAACCTGGTCAGTGTTATGTTGACTATAATGACAAATGGGATGTTATGTATCATTAAAGAAAACGGCATCTCCCAAGTGACTGCTGTTATAAAGGTAATATCCCAACATTTGATTTTTCTCCAGGTGTCGCTGGAGTTTTCTCCCGGTGAAGCCATCCCAGGAGAAGAGAACAGACTCCAGCTGAGGGCCCTGCCAGACTCCCTGTGTGGCATCAGTGCAGTGGACCAGAGTGTCCTCATCAAGGAGCCCGGGAAGAAGCTGAACGCTGACAAGGTGAGTGGGACAGCCTGAATCCATCACCACACCTTCCTCCTTCACTCCAAACCTCATCTTCCTCAACATCACATTACAGCAGGGCTGCCCACAGTTTTTAATTTTTCTTGTCTGTCTTGTCATATATACAGACACACACATATACAGGTATATACTGTATAGACACATACATACATATACACACACACACACACACATATATACGGTATATATATATATATATATATATGTACACGCATTTATATTACATTAAGATGTAAGTAAGTACAGTAAGATCCTACTACA
>OMNS01030853.1:5906-18243 GCA_900303225.1 Laemonema laureysi | reverse complement strand
AAGCCCTTGAGGATTAAAACTCAAAAACCCCAGTGGGGAAAAGGAGAAACCTTACGAGGGCAAAGGTCACGACCAAGGGACATGCTACCTTGAGAGTTTAGGCATTAGGTTAATAGAGTCAAGTTTGGCCATTAGGTTACCTATGTATTAGGTTGAGAGATTAGGATTTTAGGCATTAGATTAGGATTTTAGGTATTAGGTTTTTAGGTATTAGGTTAGGATTTTAGGTATTAGGTTAGGATTTTAGGTATTAGGTTAGGATTTTAGGTATTAGGTTATGTTTGCCGAGTCCCTTCAGTCGCTCCCTTTAAAAGAGGGTTCCCAGCTACGGGTGTTACGTGAGAAGCTGGGCTCACAGACATGATATACAGAAGTAAAGACAAATCAAATGGCGGTCATTGGTCCGGTAGACTGGCGTAGACCAACTTTGTTCTGTATGCTCTGTAGTGGATTGAGGCAAAAAATAAATATGTCAGTTTCACATTGTAAACATTTGTACTGGAGAAGTTTTGATGTCATGAAAATGATAAAGCACAACCTGCTTATAAACTCCATGTTAAACAACACGTGTACACTTTGGACAATGTCCAGTAAAGATGTAATCTCCATGTCAATGCAGTGATCAGCAATACGGACAATATAGCAAACCGTTATTACCGAGTACAGGTACGTCTCCCAGTTCTACACTAGTTAGAAATACAAGTCAGTTCAGATGTCCCCAGAAAACACTAGTCTTCAGACATGTTATGAAGGTGGAGGGATTATGCCATTTGATCCCCTTTAAGAGATTTAAGTCAGTCCTCACCTGGTCCTCTGCACCATGGCCACCCATCTGCTGCACGTCCAGCTGCTCTTCCACAGTCACCTGAAGGAAGATAAAGAAACATTACTGATCCCTGAGAGGAAGCGAGATGAACAGCCAGACATTTCCCGTCACTTCTGAACACATTTGCTCTTTAGTTGTACATCGGACACCTTCCTCCCTGTTCATGGGGATATGAAAATATATTAATTAGGTCTAAAATACCCAATCGTGGCTCAAAGTCACAGAGAAGCTTAATCTCTTACCCTGCCACATCCGTTAGCCTGAACCGCTCCTGGTCGTCTGTCCAACGTCATCATTTCGAGGACCATCACTCCCACTCCGAATGACACTGCCCCTGGAACAAACCACCTCCCAAACTACGGGTGCAAAGCGCTAAACACATTATAAAAGGACCCTGCCCAAAGCAAGGGCAGCATTGAACAGAAAGAAACGCACTGCACACAAGTCATCATGCAGCTGTCAACCTGCAAGAAGCAGTAAATGGCAGCCTCAAATGTATTAAGTTGGAAAAGGAAAGAGTAGATAAGAAATGGGAGAGTGTTAGGAGTAGCGTGCGTGTGGAAAAAAATAAAAATAATCAGTATTCAGCATCTAATCCATGACCAAAAACTTCAAAGACTACTTCCAACGTTCCACAAAGCTCAACTAAGCCAGTTAAACACCAAACCTCAACCCCCCAGTCATTAGTCTAGCCAGGCTTCCAAAAGGTCCAGTGTGATCAAGAACAGCACGCATCCTTCACTTGTTCCAGTTGTCAATCCGAGAGATTGGTTGCACATTTCTGTGGAGGGGGTCTTTGGGCGGCATTTCAAGAGTTCTTGGTGGGTTCCTGTGGGAAAGAACAACGCCAGCGTCTGCAGAACGCGGTCGTTATGAGATCCGGATGCAACACTTTTCCTGTAGTTGACGTTTTCCGCTTGATAGGTTTTCCCACGTAGTTTCCACAGCCGGGTTTAGAGTCAAGTCAGTCAGCAAGTCAACCCCCCAACACAAAGACGTAACCACTGCACTCAAACACAACCTACACTCAGCAACGCCATGTTGACTAACAGGGGAAAGTACGGTGATGTTATGCGTGAGGAGAGTAATGTGTACAGTGAACAAAGCTACAGTAGGCCTACAGACCTGAAGCCAACAGCCCAAACCGCTCACAAACAAGGGTTACTCACTGTAGTGTTCCTCCTTGAAGCTCCCTCCAGTGGTGGCCACATACCAGTCCAGCCAGGGGTTGACCACCGCACTACACCATCCTATTACAATACATTGACAACTAGAAACAACCAACTTCACAGATAGGCTTACATTTACCTTTTCTGGATAGATAAGGGCAGGGGGGGTCCTCTTCATCTGAGAAGTAATTCAACAGCAGGGACTCCATCTAGTGGACCAAATACCCGGTTACCCCAGAGTTTATAGTAAATTCCTAGTTACTTCTGTTAAATTATTCTATATGAATTACCACCAATATTTTCCAAACATGCCACCATCATGGTCCTTTCTTTCTTGGACGCTATAGATGAGATTTAACGAAACTAAGAGTTTACCTTTCCTGGAGGAGGCGCTGGTCTTCACACCACATGCCCCACTTCTGAAAGACAGTCCAACTCATTTGCTCAGACACTGCATCTGCTCAGGGGATATGTTACAAATGTTTACACACTTATTTTACTACATTTATAATTTGCTTGAGGTGTAATGGTCGTCTTATGATAGCCAATCATGGCTCAAACACACAAGTCACCAATACAGAAATCCTCAAGCTCGTCCTAGTGGAGGAGAAGGCCTGTTTAATGAAAGAATAGCATTTCTGTATCTTACCCTTCCACAGTCGTTGGACTGAACCGCTCCTGATGGTTTTCCGGTCTCCTACACCTCCCAGCGTCAGTTCTGGATTGGGAAAATATATACAAATAATGCACTTCCTGAACTAATTCTGTAAAACACGCAAGGGTCCTACCAGCTCTGCTTGGATGGCTTTTACCTTCCATGGAGTCATCACCACCAAATTAAACCGTCCCTGAAGGATAAAAAAATAAACAAACAAATGATTAAGTACATGTCATCAACTGCTCATATTTAAGCATTAAGAATTTACTTAAATCACTTTACTAAACTTTAATATGAGACCATTATGAAGGCCAGCATGAGCGACTCTAGATGGTTCTGGTACAGTCAGGGAAACCTGATGAAGCAACAAATGGTTAATGCATACAGTTTAGCTCATCAAGTGGTCAGTAAATCCCTTAGAAAGTAGGAAAACTTTACTTGCCTTTGTTGCAGATGTTTGGATAAATCTTCCAATGGACTCTTCATAAAATATGCTAATGATACAAAATGTATCAAATTCTTACAAGAAAATGTAAAGCAGCTGAATTTGCCAGTGAAGATTAGGGTTGCCAGACTGAAAAGCATGTGTACCAAAACAAAACTACAACTACCAAGTTCACAGCACAGATGTGTTGGAGAACCAGCTACAAAACAGAATGCAAAGCTCAACCAGATGAGTTGGAGAACTCTACAAAAATGTTCCCACCAAACTAGTGAACATGTCAGTTGACAGTGGCCTGTATATAGGACCACCAGAGGCAAATACAATGAAGCCACAGAGCACTGAATTAAATCCACAGAATGAATGCATTACTGAAGCCACATGGCACAGAACACAGAATGAAGGCACAGAATTAAAGCCACACAGCACAGAATGAATGCATGGCTGAAGCCCCATACCACATAACACAGAATGAAGCCACATTGCACACATGTAACCCAGAGAACTATTGGCACAGAATTCAAAATGCAAAAATCTCCCCACTGTACATAGGACCCCATCATAGCACAGAACCAAGCCACGTCGCACAGAATGAACGCATGCATTACTGAAGCCACATAGCACAGAACGAAGGTACATAGCGAAGCCACATTGCACAGATGTAACCCGGAGAACTATTGGCACAGAATTCAACATGCAAAAAAAAAAACCAGAGCACAGAATGAAGGCATGCATTGCTGAACCACATAGCACAGAACCAAGGGACATGGCACGGGACATGGCACAGAACCAAGGGACATGGCACAGAACCACATAGCACCGAACCAAGCCACATAGCACCGAACCACATAGCACATGGCACAGAACCACATAGCACACAATCACATAGCACAGAACCAAGGCACATAGCAAATAGCACCACATAGCACAGAACAAAGCCACAGCACAAAACCACATGGCACAGAACCAAGCCACATAGCACAGAACCAATGCACAGAACCACATAGCACAGAACCAAGCCACATAGCGCCGAACCACATAGCACATGGCACAGAATCACATAGCGCATGGCACACAATCACATAGCACAGAACCAAGGCACAGCACAGAACCACATTGCACAGATGTAACCCGGAGAACTACTGGCGCAGAATAGAACATGCAACCCTCAAAGAGCAAGCAGCTCGCCAATCCCAGCTAATACACATTACATAGAATACACAACACTGCACTCAAAACACAAGCTACGAGCTACACAGCCATGTCTGCTATAGCAGCGGTCATATGCATGGCAAGTTAATTCAATAATAAGTCGTTACTCACAGCAGGATACTCTCTGAAGCTGCGCCGTTGGTGGCCACATGTGCCCAAACCCCCACACTTGCGCCTTGATATAGGGGTGCCGCAGGTAAACTTAATTAGGAATGCGCTGTGATTGGCTGTGAGCAGGATGCTCGCGTCGAGAACGATGATGTCACGGTAGACCTATTCGGCCGATGCCCTCCACGGATTTGTTCAGTCTACTACCTTTCAACGCGTTTATGTTCAAATAAAATAGTATCACACACATTTATTTGAAACCAGTAGGCCTACTAGTCAGTGGTCAGACTGAATTACTTGGTCAGACTGAGTTACTTAAACGTAGACGGTAGGTAGCCTACATCGTCCTCATCATAGCCATCCATGAGATACACTACCAACTTGTGTGGTTGCTATGGTAACGTTTGCACATGGATTCTAATTGGCTGAAAGTGATGAGATTCTTTTCCTCTGGGCAGCATCGGTCAGAGGCAACAGTTTGGCATAAAGTTTACGTTTGGCACAGGTTGGTTTATACGACGCTCGTTGTTTACGCCGTGTAAAGGCACGTAACACGTAAAGGCCTGTAACACCAACGGACATGTTTGTGTGATCCCTTTGTCCTGGCAAGTAGGCCTATGTCGTGTTGTCCCACGCAGCTCTTCTGGGGATTTAGTGACCACATGACCGCGTGGGGGGGGTGCCGGCTTGTGCGTCTTTCCTTTCTCTTCGTTCAGCTTCTGTTGTTCCGTTAGCGATTCGTGTGCCCCCACATGGAAACGATTCCCCTTTCGAATCGCGTGTGATTTGTTGTGGATGTATCGCTTTTGTTTGTGTTTTTCTTGGGCGACGCATCAACTCCGCGGATAGTTTATTCTAGCAGCAGTGACTATGGCGCAGGACATAACCAATGCACCTGCCGAGGAGCGACTCGGAGACAACGTGGACAGCGATTTAGACCTGGACTCTGTGAGCCAGTGGGACGGGGAATATGACGACGTGTTGGAGCTGAATCCGTTCGACGGACTGCCCTACTCCTCGAGGTTCTACACGATGCTCAAGGAGAGGACGGAGCTGCCGGTTTGGAAAGCTAAGAGTGACTTTATGGACAGCCTAGTCAGCAGCCAGTTTGTCATCGTGAGTGGTTCTGCCAAAACAGGGAGGAGTTCTCAAGTAAGTAGATCTATCAATAGTATTATTATTACCATTATATTATTATAAAATTGAGCACACCACTGATGACTTGTATGTATATTCTTATTTGGCCCGAAATATGTACCAAAAAATGGAAACCACTCCACGACCAAGTTTGTAACAAATGTAATGTATGGAATACGTTCCGTCCAATGGGTATTTAGTATAGCATTTAGTAAGTGATGCCCCACTTCTCCACCCCCAGGTGCCCCAGTGGTGTGCAGAGATGAGCCTGTCGGAGCGGTTTGCTCGCGGCATGGTGGTATGTACCGAGACCAGCGGACAGCAGGCGGTAGACCTGGCGCTGAGGGTGGCCGACGAGATGGACGTCAACATCGGCCACGAGGTGGGCTACAGCATACCCCAGGAGACATGCTGCTCTGGAGACACTGTGCTAAGGTCTGGGGGACGTTCGGCACACACCTCTCTGTCTCTGTCTTTGTCTCTCTCTGTCTCTCTCTCTCTCTCTCTCTCTCTCTCTCTCTCTGTCTCTCTATCTATGAGTATTTCTCTCTCTCATCTGTCTGTTACACACCCCCACCCTCTCCCCTCCACCCACCAGGTACTGTACAGACACCACCCTGCTGAGGGAGATGATGTCGGACCCTCAGCTACAGCGCTATGGTGTAGTGGTGGTGGACCAGGCCCACCAGAGGACCCTGGCCACTGACCTGCTCCTGGGCCTGCTCAGGGACGTGGGCAGGCAGAGGCCAGAGCTCCGCGTGGTCCTGCTGACCTCCAGCCACCCCGGTCTCAGGCTGCTGGGCCACTACAACGCTGGATGCGCCCCAGGATCGGTGGTGATGCCGCATATCCAGCTGGAGAGCCCCGCTGTGGGGGAGGTGGTGTTCGCTGGAGGTGGTGGTGGTGGAGGTGGTGCCATTGGTGGTGGTGCTGGAGGTGGTCGTGAGGCCGTTGGTGGTGCTGGTGCTGGTGGAAGAAGTGGAGGTGAGGACTACTTCTGCTCTTCTCTGCGTCTGGTTCTGGAGATCCACCACTCAAAAGAGGAGGGAGATGTGGTCGTGTTCCTGGTCACAGCACAGGTCAGACTTTATTCATATAAAATGTATGTAGCGTGTTTCAGACACTATATAAAGCTCAACATGTGCTTCACAGAACATTACAAATGTCATAATTTAATACATATCTCTCACTCTCTCTAACCCTAACCCTGTCAGGAGATAAATCTGGCCAGTGACCTCCTCAGGCAGGAAGGCTCCAGTCTACCCCCGACACTGGGCCAGCTCTGCCCCATCCCCGTGCACCCTGGGCGGGCAGGGAGTCTACCCAGCCAGCCTGCCTCTGGAGGCCGAAGGGTGTTCCTCACCTCCAGCCCCAATGAGGACTTCTTCTGGGCTGTGGGCTCCATAAAGTTTGTCATCGATGTCGGTCTTCGGAAGAGATACGTATGTTATAGTATATAGTATAATCGTTTATGTAATAGTTTATTATGTAGCTACAGCACAACTTTAACTGGATTAAAATGTTATATTCATTATGGTTACGTGGTCAATGAAACCAAAACAAGTGATGAATCAATTTATACACCGAACATTTTTATTCAAACAGCCATCTCTGCTAATCTGTGATGTAATGACACGTGGTTGTGATGTCACTGCAGGTGTACAACCCCCGGATCAGGACAAACGCCGCCATCGTTCAGCCAATCAGCACGGGCGAAGCAACCAGTCGTCGACAACTCACAGGCCCAACAGGTCAGTGGCTAAGAGCTAAGTCGCTACAACGTAAGAGCATGCGTTCCCTGGGACATATTACAGGCAGATGTTGTCGTGGGAACCAGAAGCTAGGAACCACTGGTCTAAGTAGAGCAGGAGACATAATGATTGACTTTCTATTCTA
Organism: Laemonema laureysi; assembly: GCA_900303225.1. NCBI lineage: Eukaryota > Metazoa > Chordata > Actinopteri > Gadiformes > Moridae > Laemonema > Laemonema laureysi. The sequence continues at coordinate 10,795 of OMNS01030853.1, read as the reverse complement.
GGCAAGTGCTTCTGTCTTTACCCGGAGGACCGGCCGATGCCCGACGAGACACGCCCACACATCCTGGAGTGTGACATCACTTCCTCCGTGCTGTTCCTGAAGAGGATGGAGCTCAGCGGCGTGGGCCCCTGTGACTTCATCGACCGGCCAGGTGAGAGGCCCCTAGCGTGGGGGGGGTTTTAGTTCAGCATCACTCCGGGAGTGAGGTTTTAAGGTGAATAGATCCATTCTTTGTTATGATGTCTGCATAACTAATTAACCTAGAGCTGGAGCTATGTTGGCATCTGATGGCCAAATCCTAATTAATTCAACTAATCTTCAACTCCTGATTTTGCGGTTGTTATATTTTTTCCAATTTAAAATATTTGGATTCACATACACGAGCGTATCCTAGTTTAAATGAGATGTGGACTTTTTCAATTTCATGCTACACCATTGTGGGAAGTGATTTGGGTGTAATTCAGTAAATACAGAGAGAGAGGTGAGGACTGTGAGACCAGAACAAACAGTTTTCTATTAGAGACCAGTGGACCGTGGCATAGAGGAACCGACAGGCTCTGTTCCCTGCGCCTGTTTCCACACATGCACGCACACACACACACACACGCATACACACACTCACGCATACACATATGTAGCTGTGTGTGTGTGTGTGTGTGTGTGTGTGTGTTGTTTTTGTTTTGAAGCTCAGTTGTTTACTTGTCCACTGAATGTGTCTCTCTCTATTTCCCCTGGCTCTCTCTGTCGCTCTTCTCTATCTCAATTCGATTTTCGATTTCAAGTTGCTGTATTCACAGGGAAAAATCAACCCTTCTCAAACACTTTGTAAACCTTCCAAAACCTACTCAAATCATCTCAAACACTTAAAAAACCCTTCTCAAACCCATTAAAACCTCCCAAAACCTTCTCAAACACTTTGAAAACCTTCTGAAACCTTCTCAACCTTCTGAAACCCCAGATCCAGAGGGCCTGATGCAGGCTCTGGAGGAGCTGGACTACCTGGCGGCGCTGGACGACGATGGGAACCTGTCTGAGATGGGCATCATCATGTCTGAGTTCCCACTGGACCCCCAGATGGCCAAGACGCTCCTGGCCTCCTGCGAGTTCGACTGTGTGGACGAGGTGGTCACCGTTGCTGCCATGCTCACAGGTTGGATGTTGAACTCCTTCATAGTCGGATAGAAAGGGCATTAGCTGCAAAGAGCAGACAATATTACAATGCAAGAAAAAAATCTGTCAATATAAAATATTCAGCATCTGGTTGAGATGCTGGTTCAGATGGTTCATGCTGTGAATATATCCCAGATGTACTTCACACATCCATACTTCTGTAGCACTATCTATCTAGTTGTCATTGTGTTGGTAAACACCGTTCCTCCGCGCGTCTCTCCGTCAGCACCCAGCTGTTTCCGGGCTCCCTCGGTGGGCCTGAGAGCAGATCCGTCCTCCCAGAGCCTCGTGGCGTTCCAGCACCCAGCGGGAGACCACTTCACCCTCATCAACATCTTCAAAGCCTTCCAGCAGAGCCGGCAGGACCCATGTGAGTGATGAGCAGCATCCAGATGCTGTCGTCAGAAGGCGTTTGGTGGAGCCATTCGGTGGCTTACAGCAATGCATTGTGGGGAAACACGGGGGGGAGATGCACGGTGATCCAGAATCACTGGGTTTTTTTGTCATGTAAAAAAGAGATTTTATAAAGATTTGGTGAACTTACTTTCTGGGGTATTCAACAGCATACAGCAGTTATATTAAAATATATGGCTGCCAAAATACCTTACAGACAACAACAAATAAGGGGCAGTATAGTGTAGTGGTTAGGATGTTTGAGTTCGAACCCTCCGCAGTCTACCTGTAGGCGTCCTTGAGCAAGATGCCCTAACCCCAACCCCCTACCCCCAAATGACACCCCAAACTCACCCTGGATAAGAGCATCTGGCGAAGAACGGAAAGGAAGAGTAAACTAGTCAAGCCCAACCATCTTGTGTGTTTTACTGTGCATCCGATCCCCGGGTCCAGACTGCAGCGTGGAGAAGTGGTGCGAGACACACCACCTGAGCCTCTCCGCCCTGCGTAGCGCCGACCGCCTCCGGGACGAGCTCATCCACATCCTGAGGAGGACGGAGCTTCCTGTCTCCACGGCAACCTTCGGATGCCGCACCAACACTGTGAACGTCAAGAGAGCTCTGCTCGCCGGCTTCTTCATGCAGGTGGGAGGGTTGCTGCTGTTGTCACGGCAACGGTTCTTCTACTTGCCGGTAAATCGGGGAATAAATTAGATTTCCTGTAAATGTTTAAATATAAAAACTTCGGATCAAAGTCGCCAAAGTGGAAGTGCAGAAGCAAACATTCAGAATACATTCAAAAATATAGAGAAGAAAATAATAATGAATACTTGATTGATTGACGTCCAGGTGGCCCAGGACGTGGACGGCTCGGGGAACTACTTGATCCTGACCCATAAACACGTGGCCCAGATCCACCCCCTGTCGGGCTACGGGGCCCGGACCCCCAAGCTGGGCCTGCCAGAGTGGGTCCTGTTCCATCACTTCTCCTTCTGGGAGGACAACTGCCTGAGGACCGTGTCACACATCGCTCCTGAAGAGTACGGTCAAGACCCATGCTTTTACCCCAAGGGACAACAAATATAGACTTATTTTAGTGTATTATATAATCAATATAACTTATATAACAATATAACATTTAGCAGACCCCAACAGCGACTTGCAACTGAAGCCCAGAACAATCACCATGTTTCAGAGTGCAGAGCATACCTATCTTTTCGCACATTTACCTTCCCAGTTATATATATAGTAGTTATATATTTTTCTTTTCACCATAGCATAGAAACAGATTTTGCGATAATGACATGTCATTCGTGTTATTCAAAGCGGTCATGATAGTAAACTACTAGATACAGGTGTAATAATGTATTTATTGTTGAAGGTAACGCAGGTCTCAATAACTCCACCTGGCAGGTTTATTGAGATGGCACCTCAGTACTTCTTCTACAACCTTCCACCCAGTGGGAGCAAGGAGGCTCTCCAGAAGATTCTGGGCCGTGGTTCTCCTCTCCACTCTCCAGGGGGGAGGAGGAGGAGGAGAACTGCTCCTGTGGAGGAGAAGGAGGAGGAGCAAGCGGACACACGCTGTGTCATCCAGTGACCTTTATGGACCACATATCTAGTAGAGCCTCTGAGGTCTGCCTCAACACTAGTGTGTGTCGTACGGTATACTATTCTGTCTGCACTGGTGTATTTATGACCTTTGTATTGTCTTATTTTACATTCCTTGTTTAAATGATTGTCTTTTGTTGATTGTCCTGAAATGTCTTTAAAATGTGATTCCTGCCGATGTGAAGCGCTGGCCTCTGTGTTGTAGTGTTAGCGTTTCTGTTTGTGTTACGGTATGTTGGTTAAATCGTTGTAATTAGCATCTTAACAATCACATTCGTCATGTGGTTCAATTCTCTTTGGTACTGTTGTTTTTTATATTACATTTTTGAGAGAAAAATCTACTTTTCCTCAGCATTTGCACTTTACAATAAAAAACAAATAGATTTTGGCTAAATGATGTAGCTATTTTGTCATTACTTGCTAAAATCCTATTCTTTCAGATGCTCTCTCAAACTAAATCTTGTTGTCACTAATATGTAACACAGCCAAGAGAACAGAATACACGTGTGTGAATATGTTCTAGTCTGTATAAACTACCTATGACAGCCAAACAAGGGTCGGTCACAAAAAAGAGAAAAAAGTAATAAAATTGAAAAATGCTTTAATTTTCTTCACAGCAGACACACGATAGAAACTCTCAGGACAGCCATGTGGAAACCTTTGCTGAGCGTGTTGCTCGTAGAAAGTTACATGTAAAAAGTGAAAGTAACACCCTTCAGCATTTCTTCCAGCAAACCGTATTAATCCTTAATAATTAATTCATGGTATTATTGAATATCAAAACACCAAAAAAATACAGTAAACACCATCGTGCATCTAGAGCCAAGCTAGATGACCTCTGGTTTCTGACCCTCAAACAAGCAAACCTTTACAGCATCTCCTCCTTTACAAATGTACAAACCAGCCGTTAGAAAACCTTTCATCGCTCATACTGGAAAACAAGGCACAGATTGGGAAGTGATCCTTTGGGTGTCCAACATGTCTAATAAACCACACCTAGTGATTATCCTCCAATAGAGGGACTGGACCTTCAGAACTGGGGGGATGTCTACCATCAAGCTAAGCTTTAAGCTAAAAAGCGTGAAACAATGCAATCTGATGAGATGTCAACCGCCGAGATGTCAACCGATGACATCACAACCGACGAGATCTCAACCGACGAAATGTCAACTGATGACATCACAACCGCCGAGATCTCAACCGCCGAGATGTCAACCGATGACATCACAACCGACGGGATCTCAACTGACGAGATCTCAACCGACGAGATCTCAACTGATGACATCACAACCGACGAAATGTCAACTGATGACATCACAACCGACGGGATCTCAACCGACGAGATCTCAACCGACGGGATCTCAACCGACGGGATCTCAACCGACGAGATCTCAACCGACGGGATCTCAACCGACGAGATCTCAACTGACGACATCACAACCGACGGGATCTCAACCGACGGGATCTCAACCGACGGGATCTCCACTGGATTCGGAGCAACGTCAGCATGATGCTCTAGCGTCCTCGCTACCCAACGGCGAGGACAGCTGCTGCAGGAGATCCACGTAGAGTTGGATGCGAGCGTGGAGTGGAGCGCTCTTGTCGGCACGCAGCAGCTTGGAGTAAACACTCTTGTAGGTCTTCAGTAGCTCCTCATCCTTACTGCTTTAAACACACACACACACACATGCATGCACACACACACACTCTTAGTGT
>OMNS01030848.1:19967-32373 GCA_900303225.1 Laemonema laureysi | reverse complement strand
AAGGACAATCACGCAAAAGGACCGTTGCAATTTGAATTGTACACACAGATGTATAGGCCTACGATGTTTTGTCTGCTCAGTACATCTTCATGACGCTGCATTGATATTTGATAAGAGATCTGTATGCTCTCTGGCAGTCTCCCAGGAAGCATCCATACCTCCAAGAAACGGATTAGCCAAAAAAACAAGACAATTGCGGAATGATTAAGGCTTGCTCTCTGTCGTCCAGACAATTGATGAAGTTGTTATTTAAAACTTCTGCTCTACTAAATCCATGAAAGGAAATGTAGTAAATATACAACAGCTGAATGTGTCAAGGCTTGGTATCCTTGACGGGCACTGCTAGCTTAGCTGTTAAAAACACAACGCCTGACAATAACTGACAATAACCCAGACGCCATGTTGATAGCTTATCAATGCTAATTTCCTCAAGCCGCATAGAAGGTCCTAACATCTCATCTTGCATCTCATTACGGAAAACAGCGTCATGGTAACCCTGCACTATGAGGACAGGGAGCCTGGACGTGGTCGTTATGGTAATAGTCTTTTACCAAGAAAAGGAAGAAGAGAAGGAGGAAGAGGAGGAAGAAGAAGAAAGGAAGGAAAGAAGGAAGGAAGGAAGGAAGGAAGGGGAAAAAGTGGTAGATGTAAGCAGATGCATCAGCAGTATTTGCAAAAAGCCTCCGATTCCCAGGAGGAGATTGCTTGTCATTAAACCAAACGAGAAAGACCTGATGAGTGCATTAATCAGAGGACAGCCCAGCCATGGCCGTGCATGGCGAGCTGCAGTCTATATGGTCTCCCCTCCTCAGGAGAGTCCACAGCCCATCGCCCACCTGCGGGAGGGGGATTAACACCGCTCCACTCTGGAGCTCCTCCATCTAAATTCTGCCTTAGCTCATCACTTCTTCTCCTGGCGAGGAAGGCTGTGGCGAGACATCAGGCTTAGGCAATCTATTCCTCTGCAGTGGTGTTGGCTGACCGACACCAACGCTGTGCATTGTCAAATTATTAATTAAATTCACGCAAGTGTAATAGGATGCAGACATAGTCCAGACCTTTGGGACGGCTGCATTGATATGAAATTTAAATTGCAGATTTCTTGCTGATTTTAATATTTTTGTTATTTTGGTGCTGTTCTCTGGCATTTAAATATCATTGTTGGCTACATTGTAAGATATATTGTGAAATTACCATGATCTTCTGAGACACAAAAATGATATAAAATAACATCTGTTTGTAAAACATGCAAAGCACCCCTTGAGTTATATGTTTGTGTAATTTGTATGTAGCATAAAAAGCATCTACAATGTATTTTTTCTTAGAATTGTATTGAATATACACTATGTACCATGTAATGTAAATAAAACTTGAACAAAGCTTGTCATAGTAGAGAAATATAATGGCAGGACAAGTTCAGAGTATGGCTTGCTGTTTTTCATTAACTTTGTTAATGCAGTAGCTATGGCTCCAGGGTATTTGGTCAATGCTCAATGCACTTTTGCTAAAATAATAACATCTATCAGTCAGCTCCAAGCAAAAGCATATTAATTTGCAGAATAAAGGTCATGTAAGCCATTATTCTGAGGGGTGCTAAAGCAGAAACTTTATTTTCTGTATGGTTTTGACTGAAATATAAAAGAGATTTAACTTGTAAATTACATTTTACGTTTTGTATTGAGTAGTACAGTGTAGGCTGCATTGCTGACATCCCACTGTTTTGGTTTTTGAATTCCATATTTATATTTAATTATATATGACCCAACTTTTGCCAATCATTTCAATGCTCTGATAATACAGTTCCTCAAATGAATATAAGCATGAACTGATTTAGATTTGGTAGAACATGCTACATCAGGTTAATATTAACCCGATTTCAAAGCCTATAATTGTTTAGAATGTTTTATAGTGTTTGTATCCAAATTAAAATGTTTTTTTAAATTACATTCCTATCTACTTGTTTGGTTTTAATGGCAAGACTATTTCATGAACACAAACGCAATTACACGATAGAAAATCAAAAGTCGAAAGCAAAATTCATCATGGAAGGCAATTACTCCCGCTTTGTGTTTACCAATACAAGAATACAAGTCCTTGGAAATTGAAACAAATGTCAGCTTTCCACAGAGCCACTTCTTCATTATCAGCACTAATTAAACATATTGACTAAGGCCAACACCAGTAGTTGGAGGTGGAAGGGTGTTCTAGACCGTAAAAGTGTATACCACCAAACTCTAGCAAATAGACAAACCACTTCAGGTGCACCCTTGAGAAATAACTTCAAAACATTTATTTCCGCGACAATTCAAAACGATGTAGACGTAGACGCTGTTGGGTGAATTCTGTCAGCGGTGCCGTGAATGTTATGTTGCTCACTGCTGTACCGCCCTGGGAACAGGTACCCACACCTGGCTCTGGTGCAAAGACTGAGCCTGCTAAAGCTGGGTTTAGTAACTCCATAACAATAGTCACCCAAAACAATTCAAATGAATAAAGTAGAAAGAGTACCATATTGTTCAGTGTCAAGGCAATTCAGAATGCAAATAAAAAAACGACAACAACAACAACAACTACATGACAAAGCTTGTCGTTGCCAGTGCTATGGACCAACGTTTACATGTACAACCAATCATGCGTTTTGAATACAGACCCTACTAACCCTAGTTACACATAGTCGAGTTTGTATAAAATAATAAGAGGATGTTGGTGTCAATAGGGCCTTAACCGTACGCATTGGTGGTAAGATGTTGAGACTTGTGGATATCTGTAAATCTATAAGTCTTTAGCCTATGTTATAGGTCACGTCTTTCTAAATGTAGAAAACGATAGATATAGATATATATTTTGTGTCTACTATAGTATGGAATTAAGATCTCAGTGTGGGTCTTTACGGGACTAGGCCTACAATATTCACTTTATTAATAAACAAAATGAACAGAAACATCCATGAAGTTTCATTATACTAAGAGCTTTGCCTTCGGGTCAGAAAGTGAAAATGGCATTACTTTAGTGTGACAAAATGCAGTATTGACAAATGACTTCATAACAAATCACTGTTATGTGAGAACACATTCAATGTTCTTTCTGGGTGCTAAAATGTTGAGTAACAAACCTAAACACAGGATTCTGTATTTTTAGTATTTTTACACGTGAGTCAAAGTTTGCTTATTGACGATTTAAAATCTACAGAGATCATGTCAAAAACCGGCACTCTGTTGTCACCTAGTGGTTTGAAAAAAACATAGCAAATTGCATATAATCTTCATTCTTAATTTAATCTTTCAGCGGTCAACAACCGTCTGCACCAATGACTTTGAACGACTCGATTTGGACACAAGACTCCCAATGCTCCAATTCAGTGGGATAATAATGTTGCGCATTGATAAACGGGCAAAACTTCACGCGCGTCAAACGAAGGATGCAATTGCCAACACTAATGTTAGAAGTGATGGTTAAATTGTGTCACTAACTTGCAAAGATATAAAATAGCATAACAGTAGCCAACACATTAAAGCGGAATCTTCACAGCCAAACTAAGTAGCCTAATTAAAGCCGTTATCAGGGTCTCATTAAATTATTTTCCTAACCGTTATAGCTAGGCTATACTATAGTATGGTGTTGTATTATTGCGGAAAAGAACATATTGTAATATGTTGGCTAAACCTATACATTGCTTCGACTATTTAAATAAAATGCGCATTTCTTGCTTTGACAGAGCAGGAACAGATTAGCTTGAATGCAGACACCAATGGCTCAATTCATCAGAAAGAACACTTTTTTAGTAGGCTATCAGAGAGCCAAGAATAGCCAACCATTTATAATATGCCACATATCTTATTGGGGTCTAGTTGAACGTCGTATAAACCATCGAACATCGATTAAGCAAATCACTGGGAGCTTTTAAAATGGCTAAACTCCGAGTTGCAACGCACGAGCAACGCCACCAGCACATTAAAGCTGAAAACATTGATTTTGTTTGATTTAGTTTAGGAAATGTCAACTCACCTTTAGAAGACTTTATATTAATAGCAAGTTTAAAAAAAATAAAACGCCACGTAGTTTTCAAAAGCCTCGGTAACGGAGTCAATTATAATTTCAACCAATCTTGTCAATGTGGAATTCGGATAACAAGTGAACGGTCAAAAAGTGCTCCGGAACGGATCGGCTGGTAACCTCCTGCCTGCTCTCTGCCGTCTACCTCACTCTGGACGGAACGCGGCCCACTTTAAACTCCTTTGACGTCACGGACGCTGGTGCTGATGTTGTAGGCTACGCCAGCCACCTTTTTACTGTTGCAAAGCGCACGCACGGACGCACGCACGTGATCGTGTTTTTTGTTCACCCACAAACTCCAAACTCCAAGTAGGATTAATAGAATAACTTGAAAGAGAATTAAAAAGAACAAAAATATGATGCTCTTGTGAGAGTTATCTTTAAAGAAACTTTAAAGATACTGTTTAATAAGGTTATCTTCGAAGTTTGTTTAAAGATCACTTTTTAGATATAATTGATAACGTTTATGGTTCTCGGTTATTACTGCAGCCTACTTTTTGCATAGCTACTGTGACTCTCTATATTACCTCCATATTATATGGAGAGAAATTAGGTTAATTGTTCGGAAAAGAATAATGGCTGTGAACTTTAAAGTTATCTTTTGAAAGTGGAGACGAGACATGGTCAGCCACAGGGCGTCCGTGTTCTTGTCAAGGAAGTTCTAAGCATTCAATTTGACCTGATACTCACCTCTCTGTAAGCTATGTTGAACTTTTCACCAATGTTTCGATGTGGCATACTACATTATAGGCATACACCACACTACACTATACACATGTCATAAATTCTTCAAATCGGGAGCATTAAACAAAAAGTACAGAATTCAAGATAATTCAAGTGAGAAATAAAGTAAGAACGATGAAAGAAACCAAAACTACAAATACAGGCTACTGGGTTATTGAAATGTGATTGCAATAGCTACCGTGATAGTCTATTTCTCAAGTGACAGCATGAGCCAAGATTGAAACAGAAAACGTCATCCCTCCATGGTGAAATTATAGGCTTATGCCTATACTAGCTGCTCCTGAAAGAAGATTTTTTTATTTTTATTTTAAGAAACCTTATAAAATAAATAGTGGGTCCCTCGGAAGCTAATTTATTAAATGTTCATTACTTTCAGATGTGATATTTGCGAATTAATTTTACATTTAAAAATAATTAGCAGGACACTGCTAATGCAGGACATTAGCAAGGCATTTTAATATAGTAGGCTAATCTAAAAAGGTGATTGTATGATTCTATCGCACATGAAACAGAAGAACTTACTGGATCCTGTCGGTGCGAACCAAGTGATTACTCTATGTGGTTCCAGTGGTATTCCAGCACATGTTGTCGCACTGCAATTGTATGGGCCACAAATGCGATTCGGAAGATCGCTTATTACTGCAAACGGGATTCGAACTAACGACGTTGTGATTGCCGGGGCTTCTGCTAACGCAGGCGCTGCAGCTTTCACTTGTTCCAACAGTGTGTTTTGCTAAGATGTTATAAGCGTGGTTGTAATACTTCCAGCCACCAGTAGAGGTAGCGCTTCCCTAGGCATTAGCCATGCTGTCCGGAAGATGAACGTAAATATTTTGGTGACGTACCACGCAAAAGATCGTTCACATCCACCCATAATGAAGAAAATCAGAGATACCTGTGAGATTATACGTACACATGACACCACTTCAATAATATTTCATCCGTTTCGAGGAGTCTAGCCTTTTCTATTTTACATCATACCTCTTTGACACTGGCGTATATCGCGATTGCTCACGCTTGTGCATATTCGTTAGATATATATATTCATTGAAATATATAATCTTTCTCTTCGAGATGCAAAAAAGAAGGAAGCCTGAGCCTATTCAACTTAACCCGATACCTGATGGGAAGACCATTAACGGCAGCGGAGCTTCAGAGTGAGTGAAAATATTAGCCTATATCTAGACCAACTCTTCCTATTACATATATAGCCTAGGCATAATGTATGAATATTCTTGTTGCCCGTCTACCATACAGGGTAGGCTATTTAATCTGTACGCCATGGCTCCAGACCGCACATATTTATGAAGGATAACTTTATCACCGTGTAATAAGGGAATTACTGCACTAATGCGTAAATAAAGTAGCATACAAAAGCAACGGGCGAGCTCACTGGCTCAACTGCTGCTGCAGATGTTTGAATTGACCTAGCAGATAAACTACATTAGGTCGTCAGCATAATTTGCATTTAAACAAATGTGTATTTTTCTTCTTAAAGCCTTCCTTGTTCCGCACTGTAGTCCTACTGAATGTACAAGAAAGCAACTCACCATTCTATTATTTTGCAAAAGGCCCGGTGTGAAAATAACTGAATTAAAATTAATTATAAAGCGTTGGCATTGCAATACCATAACACTGAGGCTATCATTAAAAAAAAAAAAAGGGTTACTGCAATGTCATAGATACAGTAATAATGTTCACACCACAACGTTATCACCTATATTGTTCATATTGGACATTCCTCGAATCTCACACCACTGATAGTGAGTCAAATATTAGATAAATGTTACAGTACATGGTTTCCTCATTTCCATGACGCCACACAGTAGTTTGCCTATGCCTAATGTAAGGTTAGAGAGGAGGTGGCATTCCTAATGTGTTGCTAAGCAAAGCTGCCGCAAGACCAAGCAGAGGCTTGTCTTGGTGAGCAACACAACAGATTATTCAGGGCTTTGGACGCCGTCTCTCACGGGGGAGGGCTGTTTCCCAATCCCGTTCCTGTTATAATTGTACCTTTATTTTACCAGGTCTCATTGAGATGCCCTATTATCTTGTACAAAGGGAGACCCGGCCAAGACGGCGGCACATTACAACGCAATAAAACATACAGTAAACACCACAGAAGAAAACATTATTTTACAAATTGAATCTGGCAGAGAGGAAGAAAGACCTATAGTGAAAAAGGCAAGACTGTCTTAACTCAATGGAGTTACTTGTACTGGACTGTAACTTAAACTTTAGCTTGCTTTGTTTTCTTTTGAAGAACAACACATTTTCATCTTGACCTTCTAGAAGACAGGCTGTGATCGATAGTAGTATTTTGGCGCAAAGGCCAATCACAGTATATCATCTGTATTTACACGAGTGCTATCTGACCAACCAACTCGAACTTGACATATTAGGGGTCAGATTTGTTTTGATGTCAACATTCCGTCCATGTTTGCTGGACTTGTCTTTTATTGTAAACTGTTATCGTTCCAAAAGTAAATCATTCGCGTTGGAAAATCGTCCGCCTTAGCAAGGACAGCTGGATGGAATGATGAGGGGGAAAAAATGTCCATCACTGCCTCTGCACCACAGCAGTAAGTGTAATCTATTAACTGTAATCCACAGTGAAACGCAGTTAAAGCCACGATGATTTGTGTGGCTCAGGAACAGCGTATATGTATAGGACTGCTGAAATATCTCCGCTTAGGAGCTGTAAAACTGCATTTAAAGCCCAGTATAGGACACTGAAGGACTGAACCGTCCTCATGCACTTGGCAGAGAGATGGAGAGGGAGAGGGAGAGAGAGAGATGTCGGTGTCTGTTGTGTGTGGGTTTGGCTATTGTATCAGCCTCCCACGCACTGGGTGGAGCGTGTACTAGGCAGCGCCTCACCACCACCACCCCTAGTCCACAAAACACCCACACACACACACACACCTCCTCCACACACACACACACACACACACACACACACACACATCACACCCCTCCTCCCCCCCCCTCCCCTTTCAGACTCTGCAGCCCGTCTCCATGGTCATGCCGGGCCACTTTCAGACATGAAAGCCCTTAACCCTCTCTCCTCGCGGTGTGTGTGAGTGTGTGTGTGTGTGTGTGTGTGTGTGTGTGGAGGAGCCAGTGACAGACCAGCGGTGCTCTCGGGGCCCGTTGTGTCGTGATCAAGTGCAAAACTAAAAATAATTGTGTGCCTAATGCACCACTTCATTTCAATGTGCATGGCGTGGCATAGCAGTGAAGAAATATATATATATATATATATATGTATCCCAAAGGAAATTCATGCTTTTCAGTCGCAAACAGCGAGACAGAAGACAAGGTAAAATAAGCATGGGATAAGCTGTATTACATCATAGTAATCTGAAAATGCGATGCTACACAATGTAATAAAAAAGTATATAATTACAAGGTACGAGGAAGAGTAAATCGAAAATACGTAGATCCAGTTTGACGACTGGAAGCCCCTTTGTAGGTAGTACATATATCTTGGTGATGTGGTTCATTCAAGGCCCAAGTATTCACAAAACTAAAACGTATCCTCCGACCCTGTGTCCAACAGTATTGGCCTTTACCTTATTTTGTTCAGTTTTCCCTCACCTTTGAGTCACGTTGTTTGGTTTTCTTAGATGCCAATCAAATGTGGGAACAAACAAGCCCCTCCCACTTGCTGCTACAAGCCCAGCTCTGATCTGTAGAGATATGCTACTCCTTTATTGCAGAGGTGGAGTAGGGGTGAAAGCAGGTGTAGCTCATTAAGTTAATTATGAGTCTGTAGGCAAGCCACTGCCCATTATTAACATCATGAGATACACCTGTGTTCACCCCAACTATTACACCTCTGTGATCAAGGCCTGTTGACATCTGTTATTAGTATTTTGGTAATATGCTATGGAGAGTGGATGAAGAAGCAAGGGAAGCCTTTCTGATGAGTTTACTCAACAAATGGAAATCTGTAGGAAATGCATCACGATATAACAACTCTGTCAAGGGACAGACCTTGAGTTTTGGGAGGGAAGATTGTAGCAGACACACACATACACACACACACACACACACACACACCACTGAACCCCACGGCCTCTATTGTCTGTCTGCCAGCTTTTGGGTTGTTTTTGAAATAGTTCTACAGCGTATGGAAGATGAATTAGAAGTAATATTGGCTATTGTACATCACGTTGCGTATTGTGTGCAGTGAATTCTTGATGCTAAAAATGTCATAAGAGGCTGACTCACTCCCAAAGAGAGCTGTTTTGTAAGCAAGCAGTGTTGTGATTATTTTTGTTTAACACAAGAAATGTCCAAGGGAACAGCAAGTGATCTAACCTTCATGTCAAAACATGTATGGCTTGCATCCTATCTGTCTGTCCCTCCTGCTCTCTCTCCCTCCTCCTCCCTGACGTGAAGAACAAACTTGGAGTCGCTGCAGAAGAAGCTGGAAGAGCTCGAGTTGGACGAGCAACAGCGCAAGCGCCTGGAGGCCTTCCTCACGCAGAAGCAGAAGGTCGGGGAGCTGAAGGACGACGACTTTGAGAAGATCTGCGAGCTGGGCGCCGGCAATGGCGGGGTGGTCTTCAAGGTCTCCCACAGACCCTCCGGCCTCATCATGGCTCGCAAGGTGACGACGCGACGGTTGTTGCTATGGCAACGCCGATGCCTAAGTGTCGTTTTTCTCCTTCCGCCAAGCTGAGTTACGCTACGCTGCACGCAATGTTAGGGGCTGTGTCTCCGTCTGTTTTTGCTTGGATGCTTGGTTCGACATACGAAGACATTGATTGATTAAAAACAAGCACAATGTTGGTAATTAAACGGTGATTAAATAGGTGGTAATTCATTGTAGAAGGAGAACATGAGAAAAAACGGCAGTATGAAAACAATTCTGTAAGGATTGTTGTAGTATTGTCGTTGTGTTGCTTGTGAAAGGAAGGAAGGAAGGAAATGTGTTCACTTTTTGCGTTTCATAACACACAAATGCAATTCAGAAACACTCCTCTTTGCGCCTGTTGTTCTCCAGCTGATTCACCTTGAGATCAAACCAGCCATCAGGAACCAAATCATTCGGGAACTGCAAGTGCTGCACGAGTGTAACTCGCCCTACATTGTGGGCTTCTACGGGGCCTTCTACAGTGATGGAGAAATTAGTATTTGTATGGAGAATATGGTATGACTCATAAAGAAACCGCCATTGTTATTATGGCTGGCATCTACACCTACTTTCTGACTGTATGCGTTTGTGTTAGCTTTGTATTGTTGTATTTTATTTTTTAGCACAGGAATTATATTAAATGCAGTGAATGGAGAAAACGATTAAGATTATTGAACATTTTTTGAAAGCAATATATGTTAAAGGGAAGTTAATGTGATGCTTTAGGATGGAGGCTCACTGGACCAGTCACTGAAGAAAGCGGGCAAAATCCCAGAACAGTTTCTTGGCAAAGTCAGCATCGCTGTGGGTAACCTACACACCCTCTCCAACGCTAAGCTTTAAGGATAATCGTACACTCCCTTATGCATGTTTTCACTGTGTATATGTAATATGTATCTTCCCAGGTTATTAAAGGTTTGTCCTATCTGAGGGAGAAACACAAGATCATGCACAGAGGTGAGATAATGCCCGGCGTTATTTCTTTTCACTGGGCGGTGTGTACAGTGTGTTGCGATGGGTTTTCAGTGTGGGGAAATGTGTCAACTCAAGCTTTTACCATGGCCTCGTTCTCCAAGCTTGTTTCCATGGTGAAGACTCTCTCGACTTGGTGTACCCTCATCCCAAATGTGTGTGTGTGTGTGTCTGTGTCCTCCTTTCAGATGTGAAACCCTCCAACATCCTGGTGAATTCCCGGGGTGAGATCAAGCTGTGTGACTTTGGTGTGAGCGGACAACTCATTGACTCCATGGCGAACTCCTTCGTAGGAACTCGCTCGTACATGTCGGTGAGTTACAACAAATTGGTCATGACTTGACGACCCTCCTCCGGCTGTGATGAATGTGTGCATACACACATTCATCCATACAGTGACTGTTTCTCTGTAACGGTAGCTCCACACAACCTCAACATACAGGACAGACTGGACATGGACCAAAAAATGAGTGTCCAGAAAAATGTCCCACGGCCTAAAGCGAGGCTTTATAGTCGCGCGTCACGTGACAAAACTCCATGTGGAACCCTGAGCAAGGCCTGCGATGACATCATTTGTTTGTTCTCGCAGTTCACCCACAAAGGCTATAAATTCGTTTTTGTTTTAATCTCCATTTGTGCTATTATGGAATTGAATGCATATTTGAGCACGTTGTCCGTAGTAACAGCAATAGCAACAAATAGCAAAATAGTAATCAACTGATAAACGGTTTATTACAGCCAGAGCGCCTCCAGGGCACCCACTACTCTGTCCAGTCTGACATCTGGAGCATGGGGCTGTCCCTGGTGGAGATGGCCATTGGCCGCTTCCCCATCCCACCTCCTGATTCCAGAGAGTTGGAGCAGATCTTTGGGTGTCCAGTGGAGGGTGAAGCCACCGCCGGGGACTGCTCCGCCAGGCCCAGGCCTCCTGGACGACCAGGCAACTGTGAGTCTCATGGGATACTGACTTAGCTCACTTGTCAGCAGTTATGTGAAATTATAATATGGACTAATATGTACCGCTGACTAAGAGGATCTCAGATTTGTTTCAGCGATTATACCCCAAATATTCAAAGTTTTAGATTATTCTTTTTCATACTGAACTATGGGATAGTTACAGATAATAGCTTGATGATCCCTGTGTATTGCACCAATGCACTACCATGTCAAGTGTTTCCTCTTGTGTTAAGCATACGGCCCAGACAGCAGACCTCCCATGGCTATTTTTGAGCTGCTCGACTATATCGTGAACGAGGTGAGTAGAGTCGGCCCTGCTGACTTCACATTGCAGTCGGAAATGAGATATTAACTGCAAACACGTTTCCTTGGTGTTCCTTGATGATTGGACCGTCTCGTTCACAGCCTCCACCTAAGCTGCCCGGGGTATTCGGCTGTGAATTCCAGGACTTTGTAAACAAATGGTATGCAACGTCGTGTTATTTTTCTATCTATAGTTTACGTGTAAATGTGTTAAAAGTGAAATGGCAGTTGCGCATGTAGATACTTGCCACATTACTCATCACTTGCAAACGAGGAAAATATAGCAATGTGACGCCCACTTGCTAGAAATCCTGCCACCTAGTGGCCGTTGTACGAATCACCATAATGACGACCTACGCTCTCATGTGTCTAATAGTTTGTTTTTCTTCTTCAGTCTAATAAAGAATCCAGCAGAAAGAGCAGACTTGAAACAATTGATGGCAAGTGCTTTCATTCATCAATATACTTCCACAATCCCTCTCCCAGGCAGGACCCATGATGACTTATGACTTGCATATCATTGATTTAGGTGCACCCCTTCATCAAGGAGTCTGAAGCAGAGGAAGTCGACTTCGCTGGATGGTTGTGCAACACCATCGGCCTGAATCAGCCCGTGACCCCTACCCACAGTGCAGTGGTGTAACAAGTCAATGTCCTGCTGCAAACTACATCCAACCTGACCACCCCAGCCTTGCTGCTGCAAACCCACTGCCTTCCTGCATTCTACACCAA
>OMNS01030848.1:0-19927 GCA_900303225.1 Laemonema laureysi | reverse complement strand
CAATAAAGGTGTATATTTGTGTAGAACATTTAAATGCCAAGTGAGAAAACTCAAGTATTTGTCAAATCCTTGGACTGCATTCGCAAGCCCGTCAAAAGCCATTTTTTCTAAGAGGGAGTGTTTTTTGGTTTCTTTTGCTTTGTATGTGCTTTTGGCATCTTCGGTACTTTGTGAACATGGTGAAATTGTGTCCAAATCTTGTCATTAAATACCTGAGAATCAGACAATGACTTTATGACAGCTGTTTTATTTTAAACCAAAAGTGAACCCAACAGTCTGTATGAAGATTTATGCCGTTGCAGGGGCAGGGGCAGGGGCTGCTGCTGCTGCTACTTTCTTCGTCTTCTTTGCTGGCCTCTTCTTAGGCTTCAGCATCTTGGCCTTGATCTATGGAGACCAAAAAACAAACACAAATCAGAAAAGAATGGCTCACTGGCTGGTCTTCGCTGCATAGTGTCCAGTGTGGGCTACTTACGGTGGGGTCGTGCTGGAGGATGGCATTGCGCCTTGCCGTCTTGGCGTACGGGTTGAGCTTCATCATGATCTTCAGGTTCTTCAGAGGATTCTTCTTCAGAACTCTGCGATTGATCTTCTTACTGCACATTACAAAACGGAACAGTGTGTGAGCACTTTACTCAATTGCAGGTAGCTGAAGCTGTATGGATTAGGAGATGACTGCATCGATTGCTTACTTGGGTGCACGAAGTGCTTTCTGGATCTCCTCACTCTTCAGAATTCTGCTCAAGTCTGAGTTGGTCATCTTGTGCATTGGCAGACTGATAAAACAATACGAGTTAAGCAATGGCATCAAATATTTCTACAATATTAGCACTACACTGAACAAATGCATGATTGGCACTCAGAACTTCTGCTATTATCACTTTGTTTCAACAACACGGACCGAAGTAAAAAGATCATCACCGCAACCACAATGTGAGCCCGTTAAATGAGTAACGGTATATTTTCCAACACTCACTTGTAGTCTTTCTTAATGGTGGAAGACTTGCGCCAGGTGCCATACAGCTGATCCAACTTGCGGAAAGCACTCTCAGTCCAGATGCAGAAGCGTCCAACGTGACCACCGGGGGCAAGCCTCAGGAGGTTCAGCTTGTTGACGTTCTGCAGTGTGATGCCTGTTGAGAAACGTACACGATGAATACGACTACGACGGCAGCAAAACTTACAGAAATTACAACTACCGAAAAGCACAAGACAAAAACAAACAACCAACCAAAACATTCAACATGACAGAAAATATTTGTCTTTATTCAAACCTGGGATATTCCTGAAGGCTTTGGTCACACCGGCGTCTTGGTTGTAGATGATGCATGGTCCTTTGCGCTGGATACGTCTACGATTCCTCATCTTACCCTTACCGGCACGCATGCGTTGGGAGGCGTATACCTAATGCAGAACATGTAATGCCATATTATAGCAAACAAAGAAATTACTTTGTCCAGGTTTACATCCGTAACAACCATCAACCTATAGTTAGTTTTGGTCCTTAAAAAAAAAAAAGTGTGTTGGGCTTACCTTCTTGATGTCGTTCCAGGCCTTCAGCTTCTTCAGCAGAAGCACTGCCTCCTTGGTCTTCTTGTATCCCTCAACTTTGTCTTCAACTACCAGTGGGACCTCGGGGATCTCCTCAATACGGTGCCCTAAAGAATTATAACACCTTCTGTAAATTCCCTGTATACACATGTAAATAAACACTGGGCTTTCACATTACAATCAATTATCTGAATATTACAGATGTACTTAATAGCTTCAGCACTCCATAACTATAAGCAGCAAGGTAAAGTAAAAGGCTTGTGTGTCAAGGACCATAGGAGCTTCACCTTTGGACATGACCAGGGCGGGCAGTGCAGAGGCGGCCAGTGCAGAGCAGATGGCGTAGCGCTTCTGGTTGGTGTTGATCTTGCGGTGCCAACGGCGCCAGGTCTTGGTGGGCGCAAACATACGACCTCCGCGACACATCTACACAAGCCGGTCAAGGCAATGAACGGCAGAAACGTGGCAGAAAACTGGAATGCAGGAACATGGACCCAGGATGCTCAGACTCGTTGTTCGTCAGCCCTCTGTGCCAGTATTAGACAGTAGGCATCCGTCACTGGCACAGTGTAAGACGCAAATTACACCATCACTGCAAGTGGGTGCCTTGGCGAGTGGCACGGTTACTTATGAGCCACAAGGCTGGTTTAAAGGATACATTTCCGAAGGCTCCCTGGCCAGAGCGGTGGGTACCACCACCCCTCACACGAGGAATACGAGCAACAGCTCTTCCTGTTCCCCAGGACTCAGCACTCGTCTGGTGTCCTGATAACACAAGTGGGCAATCTCATTTAATAACTGAAAATCACAAACCACATCATTTAAAAATAGGCCAAAGAGTTACTCACCGGCCAGTTTGCTGACTGCATAGGGCTGACGGTTGTTCTTGCGCATATTGGTGTGCACAAAGTTCACAACATCAGGCCTAATGGGAGCCTTGAACACGGCTGGCATGACAACATTCTTGCCCGAAGTTTCTCCTTTCTCGGAATACACCGAGATCAAGGGACGGGTACAAGCCTAAAAGGGGAGATTGTTTCAATGTTGTTAACACATACATATGCCATAGAGTTAGGGCCACAAATGTAGCTTACGGGAGATGTACTGATTTGGAAGACATGCGGTAGTATGACAGGGTAAAACAAGTTAATCTAACATAAACCTCAACACATTCATTCATCTTAAATGGCTCATAGCCCAACCATCTTCGGCTCCAGTCCCATTGGCCATCTATACTTGGCTTGGTGAATAGCATGCACACACCGTCACACGCAGCGAGCCACGTTGCAGGTAGGATGTATTCGTTGACATGTTGGTGGGGTAGATGTCAGTATTCAATTAACATTTTCACAGTGGTAAGCATTC
Source organism: Laemonema laureysi (assembly GCA_900303225.1). NCBI lineage: Eukaryota > Metazoa > Chordata > Actinopteri > Gadiformes > Moridae > Laemonema > Laemonema laureysi. The sequence continues at coordinate 17,011 of OMNS01030848.1, read as the reverse complement.
CAAATCAATGCAAATTGGGGTGTCTTTTGAATTGCCTAACATTACAGAATGCAACACACGTGTAACGCCAAGTTCCAAAATGGCCTCCCGTGCTAGTTTTGATAGCATATCTTACTCAAGTCTCACCAACCCCAACTACAGATCTTACGGAGCGAGATGAACAAATTATCCAATCCAGACCAACTACAGCAATAAACGCACTCGTGAAATATATATTTTAAACCCACAGAACATAAATTCTCACCATATTTAGTTAATATTTTCGGCTCGCCGGTACAACACGTTCCACACGCTATGGCGGCCACAGTAAAAAGGAAGTTGGGAAAATAACCTACATGATATATGCCTCCGCTCTAAAAGTAACCACTTCCGAGTTCCAACCAAAACCAAAACACATTCCCCTACATTTGATACACCGATACAGCGTGCAGACATCATCATTGTTTATGTGAATATCTAAATAAAATATATTTTTTAAGCAAAAACAAACGCTCAAAAGAAGACTACTTTATTGTTCTCGCACTATTTTCCCATGGCGATGTGCAGATCACAACTGACCGAACTACTTTCTAGAGAACTATATACACACCTCTACATGTCTATATAATTGTAGTTTTAATAAATATGTAGGTGGTTAGAAAGTTATCGTTGACAGGGTAAATATTCTTGCCATATTCGTTAAACGTATAAATGTTAAAATTGATAATGTGACGTACGGTGATGACCTCATGACGTCTTTCAGATTGAGCGCGCGACTGTCAAAATCCTAACTTCTTGGAATTTGGGAATCTTCTTAAAAGTTATTATAATACATCCATTTTGGGAACTGGCCAGATAAACCTTCTCCGTTCAGTTAGAGCCATTGTAACTGTCCACTAGAAATGTCCACGGTCATCACCAAAGCTAGGACGTTTTCTTCTATTCTACGGTGAGTGTTCATAAGTCAGTTCATTAGACGTCGTCTTAATGCCAAATATAAACATTGTACCTCAGGTCAACGCTTGTATTAGCATTTAAATATAATGGATCTTAATTGCATCACCTTTCAGGTCACTTCAAAATGACCTATCAAATGAATCAAACCCCTATGAGGTACGTTAGCAAATGTTTTCGTACTTAACGTTTTCACGTGCCATGTTATTTACAATCATTCATTACAACAAACATTACATGTATGCGTTGAACTGTAGGACGAACTACAGATAGTGAAGGTCTGTGGCGAAGATTCCGTAGTATCTTCTTGGTGTCCTGGCCACCCAACTATCTTTATATGCGAGAAAACCGTGAGTCATTTCAATATATATTTTATATCCGAATTGCTGAATATACAACAAGTGTGACTTCCTTTACAAAGAAGACTCAAGACCCCACATATATATATATCTTTTTTTGAAATTTTATTGTATTTTCCCCCCGTATTGAAGGTAATTAAATATGAAGACGATGAAATGGATAAGTCAGCATGTTCTGAAAACGAGGCTCATGAACCTCTTGAGAACTTGGGACCTCAACCAGTCAGCGTTATGAAAGCAAGGTGACACAGCCAGCATTTATGCTAAATTTCACTATGACCTTTGCAGCGAGTATTGTATGTAAATAGATGCTAAAATTCCAATATCCACCCTCTTATTTCACAGACAACTTTTGTCTTGGTATACAATGTCACAAAACCAAAAGTTGTCACAAGATAATGGCCCCCTGGATCCTCTCTGGGTGCGTTGTGACATGTCTGACCCCGCTGGCACATCCTGGTTAGGAGCAGAAACTGTCCACCTGGCCAATAAAGTTACTGGTGTCAAGCTGTACTCAGTCACCTGCAAAGGTATGGTGGGAAGCTTCAACCTCCTTTGTCAAATAATCTCAAGGAAATACTATGTTGTAATGCTTATGTGTCTGCTAAATGATTAAATGGTGAATAGAAACAAACAGTTTTATCCCAAGTGACTTGCAGTGAATTCAGATGCATCGTTCAGGAGCATGTAAAGGTTAGGCATCTCTTGCACAAGGATGTCTCGTCTACATGTAGGCTACATTGGTGCTCGAACCCAGAACCTTAACAGCTGGCGAGGTGAAATCCCTAGACTACACTATCCTGTGTTTATGTTTTCCTGTTGAATACAAATGTGTCAGGTCCATCTGTGGAGAGAAAGTCATCTATTACCTTGGAGGACCTTAAGCAAGAGCACAAGAAACGCCATCATCCATTCACAGTAAGGCACATCTCTCTCTCTCTTTTGTTGTGAATCATTATTATGAATATTAATTTTCTTTTAATGCAAATCATTTCTACATTTTTAGTGTTCGCAGGTGGCAATTAAAGGCAACGCTTTGTACACCTTGTTTGGGTCCACTGTAATTGAGAACACGACCATCGAGTCCCAGAGCAGTGTGACAGTAGATTTTAAATGGAGTCACGTGGAGAGTGTCCTGGAGACTCCGCCCCTGTCCTCTAAAGCCACCTTGGTGAGAAGCAAATCAAACGCACAGCTTTGTGTGTAACTTCATAAGCAATAGTGCCATTATAACGTTCAGTCTTTTCCAAGCTCCAAAGCATGAAACTGTGCGAAACTTGACTATTAAAATACTAGAATTATAATCAGTTGCATCTTGACTTTCTTTTCTTTTTGACATGTAGAAAATCAAGATTACCAGTGGGGACATGAGGAGTCCAATGTTTCAGATGTACAGAGAGCTGGAGTTTCTGCAGGTGGGTGTCCTCTAATTAATAGCACTAAAAAGTTGATGTGCGTGATGCAGTTATTGGTCAACCCTGTTGTTGACAGCTTCTTGCAGGTGGTTTGAGGACCGGAGAGACTGAATGGATGGAACCCTTGGAGACTGAGTCAGCTGTGGTTCTTATTAAGACCTACTTGGAAGGCATGGCTATTGACATATCTGCTTTACATTCCACCATCGGTGGTGGAATGTAACATTTACTCAAGTACTGTACTTAAGTACAATTTTGAGGTACTTGTAAAGGAGGACTTATATTTTGTTTGTATTTTTGTTTTTTTTACATAACAAAGAACTTCAAAATACTGCAAAGACTCTTCCAGACCAGACTGCAAAGTCAGAGGTATGCTGGACAACAAGCTGCAAAGGCCTTTTATTTTATGCAAATGTATGTTTTTATCACAGAATAATTGGCTTGCTTATTTTCCGTTCCTATACAGACTGCAAAGGCTGAAAGGGCTGAGTCAGACACTTCCATTTTCGACTCCTTCATGGAACGCGGCAATTTGGACTTCATTGAACAGATATGGGTTCGAATGAGGAAGAGTGAGCGCAATGTTTGTTCTTTCTTTGAAAATACAAATTCATCGATTTATGCACAGAAATTGAGCATTGTCTCAAAAGCATGTTTCAATGACAGGTGTTACCTCCTATCAAGATGTCCAAGACTGTCTGAAATTGGTTATGGGTCGTCTAAGTCATGGTGACTTCAAACCATGGGTATGTGTGATGCTATTTGACTGTTGAATCATGTATCAGATACCAAAGCACCTTACAGTAAATGCAGATGTCATTAGGGAGCAGGTAGGGTTAGGCATCTTGCTGACGTTTTTGCATCCTTCTCCCTTTAGATCCACAGAGACAGCAACAGTTCACTCGGTAAGGTCTTCCTGCAGTCCTATCGCCAGCAAATAGACCACGTGTCACTGACTGGTCTCACTCCTATCATCATGCTGCTGGAGATTGGCCTAGACAAGATCAGGAAGGACTACGTCAATTACCTTATTGGTACCACAAACCTCATACTTCAGCTTCTCAACAAACCTCATTTTACCTCACACAATGGGATGCAAAACTGTCTAGTAAAATATAACCATGTGTCTATTTGATTTTCTTAGGAAATGAACTAACAACTCTGAACCACCTGGTAAGCTTAAAGTTTGTATTGCACACCGATTTGTATTGGCTGTTAAATTGACACCTTGTCTGAAAGTATGTGTTTTTAAATTGACAGAGTTACTATCTCAGCACAGAGGTTGATCTGCAGGAGCAAGTCATCCGATTAAGAAAACTACACCACCTGCTGGAGATAATGGTGTCCTGCAGTACATTCCTGGGGTTGCCCTTCGACCGCCTGTTTCGCCTCACTCAGTACGATCAGCTGGATTGTACACTTTTTGACTCATTATTGGCTTTGTCGCTTGAGTTTGTTAATATTGACCCTTTTCTTTTTTTTCTTTTTTAAAGATCATGTTTGCAGTACTACAAAACCTCCCCTTATAACGAGGACCACGAGTTCACGTTGCAAATCACACCTGCCCTGATCAGCCACTTGTACCAGAAGTAAGAACTCGACACTCTTTGCTCACCTACCACTGTGGGATAAAAATGTTACAAATGGCCTCATTATCTTTGTGTCTCAGGGAGCACCCAGTGATGTGGGGGGTGGAGGTGTCCAGTGGTCACGGCCCCCGGGAGGTCAAGACCACCATGCAGCTCAGTGAGAAACCACTGGTGGATCACATCGTCTTTGATACAGGTAACCATTTATTTACCACCACTTCAAAGCGCATCACGTAGTCACAAGTAGACTGACTAATCTTTCTTCCCGGTTCAGATTACACAAACGCAACAGTGAACGGCAACAGCGAGGAGCCAGCCTACTTCAGCACCATGGTCTGCTGCAGCCTTGTCAACTTCTCTTGAACTGAGAAAATGCACCGCATCAGATGATTTAGTATCAAGTGTTTCTTGCCAGCCATCACAATGTACTACGGTTATGACATTTTGTAAATAGACATTATGGTTATTGGCAGTTTTAATCTATAGCCATACAATCAATAAAATGAAACCCTTCAATAGTTTGAGCCCATGTTTTTGTATGAGTCAAGTAGGACTGTCGCTGAAGTGCATAGGAGTGTTCCCGAGATTAAGACCACTCATTTAGTCACTTGGTGTCAAGTGCCATTAAAGGGTTAATTTAGCCTCTGCACTAACTGCTAGGTGCCTATGAGCCCCATGACTCTAGAACCCTCTGGTCATTATACATTTCTGCAGTCCAAATTGAGTTACTACTTCATGACATCTTTAACACCAACACATGATCCTTGAATTCAGGAAAAAGAGAAATTTAAAAACTTTATTCTCAAGAAAAAATAAATACATTCTTGGACAGTAAATACGTCACCCACTGCATTTCAAGTGCAAAAGGTGCTGATGTAAAGACATTTTGTGTGGGCAGGGGAACCAATCAGTGTTTGACCGCCAGCATCATCAGGGTTCAGAGGCTTCTGTGCAAGATTCTCCTGAAATGCAAATCAAGTCAAAAGTGAGAATGTGTGCAACCTCCTATACAATGCATGCAGCACTAGCAGTTTTAGGGTTTCAGCATTTTACAGGACAAAATGCCATTTACTAGAACGCAATTGTTATTGCCTATCAAATTTACCAGTTACAGTATGATAGCTTGCTCAGCATTAAGGTTCGTCAGCCATCTGTGCCAGCATATGACAGTAGGCATCCGTCACCAGCCACAGCGTAAGACGCAAATTACACCATCACAGCAAGTTGGGCACCTCGTCCAAATGTACTATGCACATTATAGATGTGCCATTATTAAAAAAACAAAAACATGATTCTTGATCCAATAGGCAATTTAAGAACTTCATTGCAGACTTAAATAATGCTTACATCTAATGTAAAGTAATCTTGTCAGCATCCACTCCCTGGTTCTTTTCGGTCTCACTGCTAGAGTGTTGATCATCTTGCCCACTGGTGGGATAAAAGCAAGGCCATGTTAGACATTCCATGCATGGTAAAATGAAGACTATGCACTAGAGTGGCGCAAACTCAGAACTTCTGGTATTATCACAAAGTTTCAACAACACGGACCGAAGTAAAAGCTCATCACTGCAATAGAGCAAAGTTCAATATCGTCACAAGTTGAAATGTCTTTCTTACTTCGGATGGATCCTATGTCCTGGTGCCAGACTGTCTGTCCAGGGGAAGAGATGGTTTGTCGCAATACCTGAGGCAGAACGGTACACCAATGAAATACAAGTCACTGAATTAAAGAGCAAGCAAGACTAGAATCCACACTTAGTTTTACCTACAATATACATTGATGACGTGTAAATTCATTATAAAGAACTTGCTCAGCATCAAGGTTCGTCATCCATCTGTGCTAGCATACGACAGTAGGCATCTGTCACCAGTCACAGAGTAAGACGCAAATTACACCATCATTGCAAGCTTTAAGCAAACCATCTACGCCTTACTTTCACAAATAAGAAAAATAAAAAAATAAAAGCCCCTTTATTCTCGATGTAAGCCGCCAGTGTTCAATTTTGACACGATGTTTGCAAGCGTAAAAGATTACCATTTCAATTCATCCTTCCATCTGGATCTCTTCAGAACTGCCATCTCTGATGAGGCCATGCGTCTTGGCATTCCTAAAGTAAAAACATGGCGCAGTTCAGTAAAATGTTCTCATACTTTCCAACAATACACATAGAAGTGTAGCCACTCTCAGAACTTCTGGTATTATCACAAAGGTTCAACAACACGGACCGAAGTAAAAGCTCATCACTGCAATAGAGCAAAGTTCAATAGCGTCACTAAAGTAAAAGATTACTTTCTTACTTCAGGTCGATCCTATGGGCTGGTACCAGACTCCATCTGGGAGTCCCGGAAAGAGATGGTACATCATCATACCTGAGGCAGAACAGCGCAAAAATGAAATACGAGTCACTGAAACACAGTGCAATCAACATTTTAAACCATTTCAATTACCGTAACCCACAAAACACTTTGAGGAAGTGTTAATTTATTTGAAAGAACTTGCTCAGCATTGAGGTTCGTCATCCATCTGTGCTAGCATACGACAGTAGGCATCCGTCACCAGTCACAGCGTAAGACGCAAATTACACCATCACAGCAAGTTTTAGATAATCAAACGCTCTACAGTGTAAATTGTTGATGTTTAAGTTCCAAAAGATTACCATTTCATGTGAAGTGTAGAAATCGCCATCCTGCTGTCCGGATTCCTTCAGAATCCTCATCTCTGTATGAGGTTATGCGTCTCGGCACTCTGTGGCAAAAAAGTGTACATTTAATCAATATGTTCTCATATGTCGCAACACTATACATAAGTAGTTCACTCTCAGAACTTCTGGTATTATCACAAGGTTTCAACAACACGGACCGAAGTAGAAGCTCATCACTGAAATGCATCACATTTTATTTGTACAACAACGCAATAATATGGATATTACTCACTTGTAGTCGATCCATGTTCTGCACATGTTGCAGAGAAGGCTGCACCAACACGACCAGGGATGGACGTTTGATAACCCACATGGATACCCTAAATCCACAAGACAAGACCTTTGAGTAAACGACCGAGATTGCAAATCGTGCAACTTCATGACAATATACAATAAGATCTACGTAAACTGGTACACGAATGATTACATCTATAACTTAATTTACAGATGCCTTTAGCAGATCATTAATAGATTTAACAATGGAACCAGTTTCTAAGTTTCTAAAGGCCAACGAGTAGCATTCACCACGTGTAGCCATTGCACGTCCTTGTGGGCCATCTGGAAAGTTGATATATTTTTACATTCATGGCCAAGACTGGCATGCAACCCTACTTAATTGTTTAGATGGACACAAATATAAGCATAAATCAGTGTCAATGACAAGATTCTCACCATATTTGATCACTTCTTCGGCACATTTGCTACACACGCTACGCACACAGTAAGAGTCCGAGCTAAGAGGACGTTAGTAGAGGAAGTGATCGAATAAATAGTTCCCCGGGAAGGCGGAGGGACACACATATGACGTAGCTTTTACCCCTCAATAGTTTAGTTGATTTAATTCAATAATATATTATCATGTATTCCAACTAATATTATAAGCAGCATCGTTCACCTCAAATATCTGCAATCCAAAACAAGCATCTAAATAGCTAATATGCGGAACTACTTTTAAGACCAGTTTGCGGATGTAGCCTAAACCTGACCGAATTACTTTCGTGGATATTTAATTACTTTAATGAATCAAAATTAAACTCAATTAACCAAATTATTAACTAACTAAATTATTTAAATGTGTTATCATGGCATAGTTTTGTTTGAACGGGTCTGCATGTATTGCCTACATTATGGCTAGCAAAAGTGTGGATAAATGGTGTGCATTGTATTTGTTTTCTTGTGTTATGTTGCTATGTTCTGTGTTTATTTGTCTTTAATCTGCAAATATATATTGTTTGTAATCATAAATATAATTATTAAATGAATATTAATTATTGTTTTCATCAGGATCATGAAGGCCTAGCCTCCCTAGATCTTTGAAAAACTCCATCTCTTCACAAAGTGTTTTCACATTTTTATTGGGATCATTCAAACAAAATAATGGATAGTAAATTCATACAATGCACAACTGAAATGCTTTCACCTATATTGATCGATAGGTAACCAATAGGCCTATGGTATTTCCTTTCCAAAAGTGTCTTGTTCAAACAACCTATGCACTATACAAAACACTAGACTGAAAGCTTTAAGAGCTGTTTTCTAGTTCCGTCTGCGCAGCAAGAACATCAGGAAGACGGCGCTGAGCAAGATGCATAGTGTGCACACGGTCGGAACGACAATCTCCGTTACCATCTCCATGTGGCTGGTCAAGGGATCTGGAAAAATACACAGGAACAACCCAATAGCTCAACAACGTATAGTGCAAACAAAAACAGATGGACAACGCTCACGCACAGCACTCAAAGGGTTAATCTTCTTTTTTTTTTTTCTTCTCCACTTACAGTACTAAACTGTTTACAATAAGCGTACATCGTTCCTTACCATGTATAAGTCTTAGAATATTGGCAGCAGTGCTCCGCTGTTCCTCTAATAAAGAAAGAGAAAATACTCGTTGAACCAAGTCACATTAACCCTTTGAGAACTGCAGGCAGATGAAGGAAAATATGCATAGGCGCAGGTTCAGATTGTATAGCAATGTTAGTTTGAAATAGTTTTGCGAATGCCGTTCTGTAAGTCAAATACAAAGCCACACAATCACACAGAAGCTAAAGACTCCCAAAATAAATGAGTAATTGGTATGTAGCTACCCCTTAAATCTCTAAACTTCATCATGCACTGGCCAAACCTTTGGCATTTCTGCATTTTCCTTGGACCTTCTTCTAGCTGGAGAGGCAAACAAAGAAAAACCCTGTTAGAGATTTTGGTAACTAGTCTTTATTGTTTTCGCTGGATCGTATCAACTTGTGATTTGTTGATCTGATCTGATCAACGTCGTCTTTATTTGAAGTAAATAAAGAACGGGAACACCTATTCCAACAACTAACTCCAATTCAATCTCTTTGGATTATTTTAAAGTTAGAATCTTTATTTGTTTACCCCAGCTAGTTTTGTGCGTTCCTGCCCCAGCTACTACCTATCGGATAATCCCTCCAGTTTGAAACCAACCTGCGGCCAGGAGCTGGTTGCTAGAAGAACAGGTCTCAGTGGCTCTCCGCTTCCAGTTCTCCACCTTGGATGCGGTTTCAATGCAGTCACAGTTGACACATATTCATTCAGTATCGTCAAAGAAATGTGATGATACTTCTGAAATCTACCGGCATGCAACATTTCTCTGACCTCTCTTTGACTGGGGAAGCCATTGGAACTGATGATGCGCTTGTAATACTGAACAGAGGCCTTGGGGTAGCGGGGCTTGTTCTTGTTCCTGAAGTCCACGTAGTAGAGGCCAAACCTCTCTGAGTAGCCCTCGTCCCACTCAAACTTGTCCAGCAGAGACCAGGCAGTGTAGCCCCGCACATTGACTCCATCTTTAATGGCTGCAATTACGTCACAGAGAAGTACAAATGTATTACAAAACACAGTTGACAGCCCCCTCAAATTAGAGATGCCCTTTAATTTGGTCATTCTCAGTGAGTAGAGTCGCATATACTTTACGCACCTTTGAGCATCTCATTGATGTAGTCTCTGTAATATTTTATTCTCCAGTCATCACAGAGCTCTGTGCACGTCATCTTCTCAGAAACTCCGTTTTCAGTCACATAGAGCATTGGGTTGCCATACTGGGACTAAACAAGAACAAACACTGGGTTGCCATACTGGAACTAAACAAGAACAAACAACACTGGGTTGCCATACTGGAACTAAACAAGAACAAACAACACTGGGTTGCCATATTGGGACTAAACAAGAACAAACAACATTGTGTTGCCATATTGGGCCTAAACTAGGATATAACAACAGTCCTACAGCATTTAGATATAATATTTGAGTACAAAACAAAGTGTGATGTAAAAGTAAGGCTGTGCTTGTCACCTTGACAAAGTTGAGTAGGCGTCTGAACCCCCAGGGCACCGAGTAGAGCCACTCAGACCCTGGGTCTGGCCAGCGGGGGTCAACCAGCTCGGCCAGGTCCCGGTCGGTGAAGTAGCTGCCACCACTGCGGCTCGCTGGGTAGTTCTTCTGGGTGATGTAGCGGGTGGTGAAATGACCAATGCCCAGGAAGTCACACGTGCCCTTAATGTAGCTCTTCTCCTGGGAGGAGAAGTTGGGCAGTCGAGATGTTCCCAAGCCCTGTTGGGTGCTCTTCCTTCCTGCATACGCCACATATGTACAGTCACTCTTAGACGCCTGATGCTCTCTGGTAACTACAAACCTAGCTTCACATTGGGCAAAGGCTCATGGTTTAGCAAGCATGGTTTTACTTGCCGACAAAGTCTTTCATCACTTGAGGGTAGTCCCCATGGAAAATAGGGGTGGCAAACCAGCCCAGGTAGAACTGCACGTATCGCTCAGCTGCCTCAATGTCCTTCTGGTTGTTGATGTCCACGGGCTCTCCCCAGTCCCCAGAGAGAGAGATGCCCACCAGACCTGCACGTGTTTTCAAGTCAGTCTGTGCTCAAACACACAGGCTACATTACATATCTGGAGGGGTCCATCTATTACACACATGATCTTGCTCACCTTTTTGTTTCCCCCTCCATTGAGTGTCATACGTGTGCCAAACCTTAGCGTGGGCCTGTGGCGATGGTGTGAAATAGAAAGGCTTTTACAAGTCAGATTTGAACAGACAGCAAAGACATTAACTGAGGTATGCATTTGATTCGGTGCATTGCATTGATGTATATATTGTGGTCACTGTCACCTTGATAATGTTGTGTGCAGTCCGGTATGCACCAGTTCCACGCATCTTTAGTCCAGGTGCATGCTCACCAGTTTCATATCCCTCAACAGCTATGGACTACAGTTAGTGAAACAACATTTTGATGAAAATATATACTAGTGGCAGAGGGCAACATGTCAAACTCACTGGAATCACTGGAGGAACTGTGGATGATTATGTCACAACATGGAAGTGGGGCTAGAGAGTTGTTGTTTTTTGTAACCTACCCATGGGTTGTTGAAAGTGATCCAGTATTTCACCCGGTTGCCGAATTTTTCAAAGCACAGGTTAGCAAATTCATTGAAATGATTGACGATGCTAACATTCTGCCATCCACCATATTTTTCCTGTAAGACCTAGACATACGAAAAAAGAATACATCTTTTGTTGCAATTAATACATTTGTAGAATTAGAATGTCTAATGAATAGGTGATTGATCAGCTCGGGGTGTTGGTTTTGCGCACCTGTGGAAGGTCCCAGTGATACAGAGTGACAATGGGAGTGATCTTGTTCTCCAACAGATGGTCAATTAGGTCACTGTAGTATTGGATTCCTTTTTCGTTGACATGGTCAGCTGCAAGAGATGTTATAGCATTATGCACTTACTTTACTTCACAGTACACACACTGGCTAAGTGGCTGTTAGGTTAAAAAAATAAAGAAAAAATAAAATCTTTTTATCTTATACATTTAATCCCAGTGGGAATGAGTCTTGGCCAGGAGATGGAGAAGCGATAGTGGTTCAGTTTCAACTCATTCATCAACGACACGTCATCCTGTGCAGGGGAACCACAAGGGGAGACATAGTTGCTACTTGTTCTGACCACATTTACACTTTGCAAAAGAACAGTCCCGGGTCAACGCCAAACCAGAGGGTGGGTGTGCTGCGCTGTCCACACCTTGACTTTGTAGTAGCCCTCGCCGGACGAGTCTCCGGTGTCATTGCGCTGCACTCTCCCTTTCTTATGGGAAAACACGTCCCAGATGCTCAGACCTTTTCCATCTCTGTCCCAGGCTCCTTCGGTTTGATAGGCGGAACTGCCGGCGCCCCACGAAAATCCTGGACGAGTAGAAAAAGGTTAACCAATCACTCAAATCCACCACCAAAACGTCACTGGACGCAAACACCGTCAGCTCATCGCACGCGGGGAGTTATACCAGCTGGAAAAGTGCCATAATAGAAGGTGCTGCGGTCGTTCTTTGTCCAGTCGAAGTCCTCAGCCTCAGACATACACAGCACCAGCACAAGCACATGGCACACCTGGACTGCACAGCGGGGCAGCATCGTACTCCTGAGCCTGCAGTGCAACTATTGCCTTGTTTCGACCCACAGTCACTCACTGACCCCTGCAGAGAAATATGTTATTATTTCATCAACACATTATTTAATCTTGTCCAGACCGTTTTTGGAAAGATAATCCTTGAATTGTAACAGTAAATTACAGTTAGAAATGCCACCAGGAGCGTACAATGGAAGGGAAAGCCATGTCCCTCATGCAGAGCCAAACAACCCCTATTCAGGCTCAACCGAGTGTGAGTGCGTTTTGCTGAGGTGGACATGTCCTTTACAAAACATGGTTTTACCTTTGTAAGCAAAGAGAATGGAAGAAGGGTTGATATATATATGACAAAACAATGTACACAAATAAAACAACATTTGGGCTCCAATTATGGCTATTTTTCTCAGTCAGGTATGAGAGCAAATTATCTTAACACCTCAAGCAGCAGAGTGTTTCCAAGTAATTTCATCTTGTTTTGTCCATGACTTGACTAATTGTGCAGCATACTTGTGTACAACAGTATTTGTATTATGGTGTAGGCCTATTCTAGTGTATTATCTCTGATACTGTGCATTTTATTTAGGTTTGAGTACACAACACAACAGCATGACTAAGTCAATATGACTTAAGTTATTTAACACTTGACAAGCTACTGCCAGGTACTGCAAAGGAAAGTAAGGTGACTGACTTGTTCCATTTCAAATGGAAAAATGTGATTATTTATTCAAATTTGTGATTGCATTTTCCTGATTTGTCACTATAATGTTTAGCAATATGATTGTCCTGGCATACGAAACATCTATGACAATATCAAATTAGTACCATCTATGAATGGGTAGTATGACAGGTAATCATTTTCCATGAGAACTCTTGTGAGGAGTCCATAACCTATGGGATTCTTCATTTGTTAGGTTGCAGACTGACAGATTAAATATTAATCAGATTATGTAAACACCAATTGCCATTAACCTACAATTACCCTCTATTCCAGTTGAACAATGACACCCAGTGTTGCTGCAATTACATCTTAATGCATGTTGCAGCTGTATTACATATATTGTATTACACAAAATGTATGATTTGAATTACCTGTGTGCCTTAAAGGGTGTTCATGAACAGGAATCCAAGAATGCACCAAGTCCCCGGGCAAAGCCAAGCTCCACTGTAGCAGCAGATGATGCAGAAGGTATATGAATTGGTAAAAATCCCTGCTGGATGGCCTCTGCTGGGGCAGCCTCCCAGGTGTCAGTCAGTGGTGTGAATGCAGGTCCCATTGTGTCCCTCTCTATTGTTTTAGCTGTTTAGAAAATGCTGAATGGAAACTGATGGCGCTGCATTACCTATTTGGTACAAGTAAATGCATAGGTCAGGTTAGGACACCAACGTGACACAACTGTATTGTCTTCGTCCCGTGGAAAGACACGTATTTGTAGCCACCTGTAGCTTAACGATGTGAGCGGATGGGTTAAGGAGTAGGACAAATTGGAAGCTCAGTCAAAACATTTTATTTTGTGCTTATCATTTCTCTAATTACATAATGCAGATTCGCTGCATTCTTATATGGCCCAGCCATACGCTCTCATGCTCAAAGTAACCCACATCCATCGTTCTTTTCACTGGCGCCGTCTGCCCACACATATACACAATAGAAACAGAAAACTACAAACAACAAGTTATATTGCATCAATGAGACAACTTACCGAAGCTTAACACATGTTTAAGTAATGTAAAATGCATTCACCGTCTACATACTCCACTCGTTACCAAATAGTCAATAAATGTTCATCCTTACCACTGAAATAAATATGACTCAAGTGAAAATACAAAACAGGCCAACAGACCAAACATTTGCCCGGTGTCTTCCAGTGGCATGAACACCGCTGGAATACTGACCCACAGCTCAGAACATCATTCATCTTCTTCTTCTCCCTATTCGTCGGAATCCTCGCCAGGCACAAATTCTAGATCATTGTCCTCATCACCCTCTTCTTCATCGTCATCGTCGTCATCGTCATCCTCCTCCCCATCGTCTTCATCTTCCTCCTCCTCCTCCTCCATATCGTAATCCATAGGAGCACTCAGAATGAGTTTGGTTTGATTGATCTCGCTTGCATCATCGGGGTTGACCTGAACCTAAATATTCAAATAAAAAAACAATAAGTGACTGCAATATCTTTTTGTTTATTTTATCCAGAAACACAGATATTTCAATATAAAAGTGATAAGTGAAAGAAGTTAAATGTATCATTAGTCTTTCAAAGCAAAGTACCTCAGGTTCCAGGGATATGGGTTGTGTGGCGCCATCATCCAACTTTCCATTAATGATTGATTTCAGGGCTCCTTCTTCAAACTTAAACACAGGGAGACCGGATGATGTATTTTGGGACATAATACAAACATAAACAATACATACTGTTTATTTTATTGGACTCTTCATCTTACCTTCAGCCGATTGAGCTGGTCTTGCAACATGACTTTGATTTTAAGCAGAGTCTCCTCTTCCTTCTTCAGTTCCTGCAGACGACTGTGCATGTTTATGTTTGCAGTCTGAACATCACTCGGCACTAAATGGGAAAAAGTAGTGAGATTCATATACAGCTAAATAATTCATTTGAGCACATATTCACTGAGTGGTAAGTTCATAGGTTATAAGTTGCATACGAGTATGCAACATGTAGCGTTTAGTTCTTTCCATTAATCAAAGGACGCGAGTTCAGCTCCAGAACAGTTCTGCAGTAGTACTGACGACGGTATATATCATGTCATGTCTAGTTTATGTACAAATATATACTTTAAACGTTGATGCTGCTAGCTAGCTGCTGGGATGCACAGCTAGGTTGAAACGTTACTAAAACTAGCACCGTTCAGCCTTTCACATACAAGCATCTTAGACGAGTTACCTGGGTTTATATATTTGTCTTATTTCGCCATGTCGATCTAAAACTTGATCAATCCTGTACACAGTTTCTAGCTGAATTGCTAATGACTACTAATGTTTTGCTGCAATTTTCTTCATTCACGTGGTGCTGAGGTCATATCCGGACGAAGTTGTCTACGCCCACAATTTGACCAAACAGCTCTATGGCGGCACCACGTGGCACAAATAGAAACCTTCACATACAGAAATATGCAGTTTCAGGTAAGACGTGTCCCAATAATGTTTTAACAATTAAGAACATAACAGCGATAACATCTAAACACAAACGGGACCCAAAATGCTGACGTGAGCTGGGAATGTTTCCATTGTTTTCCATGCCTTCAGACGGCTGAAGTGGCAAGTGCCATCTTTATGGTTGTAGGAAGCCTCGTTTGTAACAAATGTCGTTCAGGTGTTATGCTCCCTCATAAAAATATAAAGGTCACAATGTTGGAAGCCATTACGTTTGATATACTAATGTGGATAGTTCTCTCGGTATTGAATTATTACTTACATAAGTCAAACTGCCGTTATCGTTTCATAGCTTCTACAAATATAGTCTTTAAAGTACGTTTTGTTGGAAAAGCAAGTGTGTAAAAGTTCCATTAATGAACATGTTTTCAATTAGCTGTGTTAGGCTACTTAGAAGTTGGAAGTTGCCATCACTTGTTGGATGCAAAAGGTCAAAATATTGTTGTTGTGCGAAAAGGAGGCCTTCTGCCGCACCTAACTAATGAATTACAGACAAAGCCAAAATAAACAAAACACTGAAGCAACTGAATCTAACATACACCCAACACCCGCCCTCTTACACTGAAAGGGAGTAAATTAAGTAGATAACAAATTCAGTAGAAACTGAAAAAAAAATCACAGATGGAACTCATTGATGTGAACCAGATCTAAAACAGCTCTTAATCAGTCTCCAAAAATGTTAAGAGGAGCCCATTAGTTGTTTTTTTTTAATAGGATTTCTTGGCTAAGACTATCCAGATGTGTGCATTGATTATCACAGTAGGTAGGCTGCACTTGAAAAATTGGGGAGACCAGCCAAGATGAGAGACCTAACCTCTACCTGTCTCCTTTCACATGCATACAAAAAAGAGATGAGAGAAAATAAATGATCATGAGATACCATCTCTTTCCTCATTGGACGAACTTTTTTCGTTCAGTATTTCGGAATGGAAAGCGGAAAAAGCCTACGGCTGGGATATTTACGCAATGACGCGAGCCTTCTTTATATTCACCCTATCTAAAGACACCGAGTAATATTCCGCAACCAGAATATGAATTGCATTACTTGCTATAGGTAAGCCATTAAATCACACATAGTCCCATTGTTTCATCAGGATAGGATGTAGTGTACTTAACCTCCTGCCACTCCCTTTGAGGTATTTAATCGCCATCCTGTCTGTGAATCTACGTGCGTGTCTCTGAGCGCGCCGAAGTGCGCCAGCGTTCAGATATTATTTTTGTGGTCAGCTCATTTACGGCGGTCGTTGTGTTCAGTGGAATATTTGGTTGACTGTTTCTCATAGAAGCAGCGGCAGCAACAGCACACATGATTTGTTACACCTCATTATGCATGCCTGTGGCTGGCTTTAAAAGTGTACAAGCGGTAGTGTTTCCCATACGAGTCTGTGGTAGGGGAGGAGGAGGAGAG